>JAZHYW010045000.1:0-94910 GCA_037355805.1 Ixodes ricinus | reverse complement strand
ATAAGCTGGTCAACATTGACCGTCAGTATTTTCAATAGCTTCAACATTGGAAATACGCTGGCATAAGCGTCCAATATTGACCGTCGAGCCACTGGCTTTCTGATATTGGCTTTACGCCGGCATAAACTGTCCAATATTGACTGTCAAAGCCAATAGCTTTCCAATATTGATATCGCTGGCATAACCTGTACAATATTGACCGGGTTGAGCCAATGGCCTGATATTGTATTTACGCGGCTTAAGCTGGTAATACAACTGTCAAAGCCAAGCGTTTTCCAATATTTGTGATGTCATGGCAGGCTGTCAATTATTGCACTGCCAGCCAATGGCTTATCGATACTAAAGCCGCAAAACTATAAAAAACCCCGACCTTTTTTTTTTTGCATTGCAGTAGAGGTGAAAGTGAAAATATTCACGCGCCTTGCCTGGAGCGAGAATTTTATTTAGCCAATCCTTACAAGGGCATGTCGCCGACAGTACTTAACCGCGATCATAAATACGTCCTTACCGCCTATAGGACTATTGCAGCTTGTTTGCCACGCTCTTCTTTCGCATTGCCTTACCCTCGGCGTTGGAAAATTTAATTCTGTTTTTTAGATTTAATTATTTTTGTATTTTCTAGTGTATTTTGTAAGTGTATATGCATTACCTAGCGTTAACGTCTTCACTTTGTCCGTGCCCCTGCCATGTTTGTATTTCTCTTTCTGCGTGCTCTATTTTTTATATTTACGTTTCTGTGGATATTTGTCATTGACGACGCAGGTGCCTACAACATAAAGCCGCCGCTTACCCGCCAACCGAAGTGACTTCTACTCAGTTTTACGAGAGTCTTTCGAGCCAGAAAGTCGTCTATTGGACTCGAATGAAGTCTCGAGAGGGTTGCTTGGATTGCCAGCGCAATATATCAGTGTCCTGGCAGAAGAACGACGTAGCAATCGCGACGCGAGAGGCTACCGCGCCCATCTGGCCGGTGGCCGCGCTCGCTCTGCGGAAATGTTAGCGAGGCAATTTCCTCGAGCCCAATTAGCTTAGTGAAGTTGGAAGACGCTACTTTGTCGTCGCGGAATCCTTTGGGCCCTTCGAGCGGGTTGCAAAGCTAAGCCGCGCCCGGCGTATCCTACGCAGCATCTTTCCGATATTGTTCTCGTGCAGCATCGCAACCGATTCATTGTGTGTGGAAAGTCGAACGGCGGTGCTGTCCGTGGTGTCTTTTATGCGTAACTCTTTTCGTAAAAAAAAGTCTGAAGTTTAAAAACGCGAACCTAACAGTGTACAAATAATTTTAAATTTATTGATAAAAAATAATATATATATATAAATATTTAGTTTATTTGCGGACATCGTGCGCAAAAAATAGTCGCGCCGTAGGTTCTTCATTCATTCTAAATTTTAATGTGAGTTATACGACGTAAAACATTGTCTTCCAACCAGCCCCTGTTTACAATCAGTTTTGGGCTGGACAGCTTATTTTAGAAATTCAAAGTCTGGCCTTCAGAGAGCTGTCCTGTTCAATCGGTATTGGCAGCAGGGTAGACGCTATGCAAGTGTTTTAGTGCCACTCCTGTCTCCGGTTAGGGTCACGCGACTACAGTTTCGAAGCTAGTGATAAGGCAGAGCACTTGAACCTGACTAAAAGCCCGAGGCCACGCATAACATCCACTGCACTATCAACCTTGGGCGCAAGTGACTAAACCTTCTGGCTGCGCCATTGCTCGAGCACGGGCCTAGCATTAGCCTTTAAGAGAGCGCGTACCCCGTTCTGGGCTGCAGTCTTTCTACTCCTTCTTCCTAGCCTCTTCCTCCCGTTGAAGACGTTCTTAGACGGCGCGGACCTCGACGGACCAATGAGGCGTATACTCTTTATCGCTTGAATATGCTCTTTATGCGCGCGGTAACGGCAGAAGCGGGTGATCACGTGGTTTGACGGATGACGCACTAGCCGCCTTACAAACCCGGAACCCTGAATGCCTGCGAAGACCGGAACCCGAAGCCATGGGTGACAGCTGGCCTGCGGGCCTGCTGTGGATTTTCGGCTTTCTGGCGGTGAAACGTGGTAAATCTGGCTCTTGGCAGTTCCGACTCACCAGCGGCGCAACCCGTCTTAGTGCCAAGTGCGACTCTTCAACATGCGGGAATTGCCAAGACCATGGATATTCGGCTAGCGCCTACACACTGGTGATCTTCCTCGCTGTGGGTGCATACATGTGACCACTATAAAGCTTCGACGGACCGAAGACACAACTGACCGCCTTCATCCAGTGAGGACAAGGAGAAGCTCTTCCTGACCATTGGGGATAGGGTATTCTCGCTACGCAATGGCCGTTTTGTCCCTTGTCCGATGAAGCTTGAACCGTGTCGAACTTCCGAAGCGGAATCTCCGACGAGTTCAACGTGTAATCCAGAGCGATCAGCCCGAAAGGCCCTGGTACATGCGCTATTTGGCAAGTGCTCTTTATTCTAATAGGACCGTAAGAGACGTTCTGATTGGTTATTCTTGTGTTCGACGTCATTTTTATTTATTTTTTTTGTTAAAATATGGCTGTCTTCTTAGCGGTAGACGTGCGCTGTAGTAAAAAGTCCCCTCCCGGTATTTCCAAGCCGAATACCACAGCGTTGCGGGAATCCTCTATTTGCCAAGGTTTGGGTTGTTGGGTGCGAGTGAGTGTCAGTTATGGCCACCGCGCTCTGCAAGTGTAATTGCCAGTAATTGTCCCCACACGACAAGCTATTTTATCTGCATGCGACGTGTTTTAAACTCTTGATTGATCCACGCATCAAGCTCTGTTCAACAGTCATGTTGTTACGTGTACCGGGGTATTTATTGAATTGCCGACTTAGTAGTGCGTTTGACACTGGTGGAGTCTGAAGAAGGATGCGCCGTGCGGTTGCATTTATAAATTGTAAATATTATGGAGGCTAACATGGGTAGCAACAACAACTACATATTTCCGTTCCGGCAAATATCGTAAATCTTAAAAACGTTTTTTTTTCTTCAAATTAACGTAGGAACTATTGGTGTGAACTTAAATGACGAGATTATAATTCTTAAGAATCTTCTTAAAGTTAGATGAAAGGTTGAGGGACCATGATGTTGCACGAGAGAGCTAGCAATTTATGAAACTAACCTTCGTACTATTTGATTAATTTTTTTAAACCACTATCAATATTTTAATTTAGATCGATCCAGCCTCTGGGTAAGGACAAGTCGGACGAACAAACAATAGTAACGCCTGGGCCGTCTTTCTAGAAACATCGTCCAGCTGAGACGGGGAAAGAAAGCACTGTCAATGCCAGCGTACGACTGAACGGGACTCAAACATTGACCGAGACGCTCGCGCGTCCCATTCTTTACAGTGCTTCCTTCACCCAGTCTAAGCTGAGACACTGATTCCACCAAGCCGGTCCTGCGTATTACCTGCGGATCTTTTATTTTAGGCAGTACTAAGTTTTCTTACTACAAAATAACGAAAATAATTCACTGGAAAGAAAGTTGATAACATGGAAAATAGGCAGCAAGTCTGTAGGCCTCTCCGAGATTTTATACTTGCAGAGCAATCCGAGCCGATTAATCGAATGGTTAATTAAAAGGCGGCGATCAATAATGAAGCTATGTTTTGTTTGATTTTCATTATTGACAAGCGTAAGAGAGAACTGAAAGCCTCTCTGGAAACCCTTCACCTGGAATCCGAACCACCGCTTCTGTCTCTTTCAGAATCCTGTGGCCAGGCCCTGCGTGGAATCCCTTTGCCCAGCCCTTTGCCCAGCTCTTCACCCAGCCCTCTGCCCTGTCCACTACCGAGCGTGCCGCCGAGTCTGCCTAGTCTGCCCTGTCGAGTCTGCCCTGTCCACTACCGAGCGTGGCGCCGAGTGTGCACAATTTTTTTGAAATCTTTTATTCGATTTAAATAAATTATGAACTATCAAACGTTATGAACAATTCATTTGCATGCTTTATTGATTTCTAAAGTGTCCAAATGTGGTTAAATGGCTGCATTTATTAGATTTTAGTATCAGAAAGAAAACTGCTTGAGAAAAAGGGCAAGGAACGCGCTTGGTTCTCGCACTCTTTTTGTGACACTGGTTAGAACACTGACTGAAAAATGGCATCCAATAATGTCATAGACAACGGATGCAAAAAATAACGCCACTGTATTAAACTGGATGCCAATATGGGAACAGCCAATGTTGGAAGAGCCAGTGTAAGGCGCTGGATGCCAATGTTGGTTCAGCCAACGGTGAAGCCTCTATGCCAATATTGGATAAAAAAGCGCAAACCACGTTGGTCCAACGTGGGCTAGAACGTTGGCAAACCAGTGGTCCAACATTGGCACCAATGTTGGACCACCATTGGATCAGGTGGCGTTTTCGGAAATGCAACGTCAGACCAATATTGGAACCATTTTTGGCCAACATTGGTCCAACGGGGGTCCAACAGTGGTGTGCTGCCTGGGGTGCGTACATCGAGTTGAATACGGACGCGTGCGGTTTTTTTACTAGGTGCGAATGTGGCCAATGCGTGGTGCTGCCCGACTCCAAGCCGGGAGTGCATGTACTGGAGGGAAATCGGCAGCAAACTTTTCTGCATACAGTCGACCGGCTGCATTACTACGAATGAAAGGGTTCGTCAGTAGCTTAAACGTAAACCTTTCGGTGGACATCCACCTGGTTAGGAATGACAATGAATGAAAGGAAACTCTAACCAAAGATTTATACGGAGCCCGACGTTTCAAGGCCAGTTCGGCCCCTTGATCTTCGTCAGTAGCTCAGTGGAAAGACGTCCGCCGCACACGCTGCAGTCACGGGTTCGATCCCTAGTGTGTGAGCGCGCATTTTTTTTTCCCATACATTTTGCATTGTTTACATTTCTTTTTTTTTCTCCCATTATCACTGAAAAAAAAAATTCTTGTGGACGATCCGTCGCTGAACTAAATGGTATGGGATTCATTTTGATACCTCTGCCGCACAATGCCACTTTCAGATGCAGAACATGTGAGGCAGCTCTTCACGCAACATCTTGGGAGTATTCTTTTCGGAGCCAATCACGGGAATTCACCACGGGCGCTCACTAATAATTGCCAACGCTTAAATGTACAAAACAACTTATCTTGAAGTACAGAACAGCGAGCGGAACAAACATAACTGCAAAGGAATCGCACGGCGAACGGATCCCGAAACGCACTTCGTAAGCTGCACCCAAAAGAGTAAAAAATCGCACGGTCGGCTGTAGCCACGTGGCTTCCGCCACTCACTCCTCCTCTCCACTTCTCCGTGCGGTGCGGGGGTCTCGGTTTCAGTTTCGAAAAGTTGCGTTTTTGGGCTTTATTAAAAAAAAAATACGGGAGTCTCGCAAAATATTTATTGGGTGGTATTCCGACACCATATTGAATCGCCTGGCAAAAAATTAAAAAAAAAATTGGGGGTGTCAGTGTCCCTTTAACAGTTCCGCTGTAAAACACCCAGAAGAGTTTAAAAAGAAATGACAGACGTTTACAATTCTCTGTAATGTAGAATTATAGCACAGCTCTTGAGGAGGAGAAGAGGGAAGGTATGTCCCTCCTCCCAATCTGCACCCTCCCCTCTTCCTCACTTGCTCCCCTCCGATTTGGCGGAAAAGTTTCGCTAAATTTGCCGCTAATTTCCCCTCGCCGTCGCAATCGGCTTAACCACGCGTTGCATTATGGAACGTTTCCTATAATGACGTCACACGTGATGTAGTGTGTGGCGTCATGAGGGTAAAATGTTCACGCTAGATTTGGCAGGAAATTTTTCCGCTAAATATAACGGGGAAATTTCTCCGCTAAATTCAGCGCAAAACGTCTACGCTCGTGACGTCATACGTGACTCCACTGAGCCCGGAGCTTTTCCGCTAAATTTAGCAGGGAGTTGCCCCGATAAATTTAGCGAGGAAACTGAAGTGGTGTTGAGGTAACGTGACGTCCGAATTTCCCCCGCTAAATGTAGCGTGGGTAAATTTTTCCGGCTACATTTAGGCGTCAAACGATTAAGGGAATTGTAGTAGACCGTTTCCGCAGCCCGCTAAGCACCCGGATAGCGCTCCGTAATCCGCCACAAGACCTTGAACTATGCAGACAAGGCTGGCGGCGCGCATGCGCAGCTGCGGCGTTTTTTCGGGGATATCGTAGCGGAAGAGAAAAATGATCTACTACAACTCCTATTTTCCGCTAAATTCCACGTTACTTCAAATTTATTCACGTGACGTCACACGTGGCGTCACGTGTGATGTCACGAGGGTAAAATTTTCCCGCTAAATATGTCGGTAATTTTTTGCTAAATTTAGCGGGCAAATTTTCCCTGGTGGAGCGGCATTGCCGTCGTTCTCGTCGTTGCCGTCGCCGTCGGCGTAAGCGCGCGTTGAATTATGGGACGTTTCACATAATCACGTCACATGTGACGTCACGTGTGACGTCACGAAGAATCTTTTCGCTAAATTCGCGGGAAAATGTTTCCGCTAAGTTTGGCGGGGAACGTTGTTCGCTAAATTTAGCGCGGAAAAATTAAGGTAAATTTAACGGAAATATTTTCTCCTAACCTTAGGGGAAACTTTTACCCTTGTGACGTCAAACGTGACGTCAAGTGTTACGTCATGGCACGTCACACGTGACGCCAGTCAGCCCGGGAATTTTTTCCTGCATATTTAGGGGGAAAAACTTTCCCGCTATATTTAGAGAAACAATTTCCCGATAAATAAAGCGGAAGAAATTTCTCGGGTTGAGTGGCGTCACCTGTGACATCACGAGTATAAAATGTTTCCTCTAAATTTAGCCAGAAATTTTTCCCGCTAAATGCAGAGCAAATATTTCCCCCTGCTAATTTTATCTGCAAACTTTTCCGCAAAATTTAGCGGGGAAAAGTTTATCCTCCTGACGTCACACGTGACGTCACGTTTGACATTATTGTCTGAAAAGCCCCATAATGCAACTGGCGGTTTACGCCGCCGGCGCCGAGCGACTTCACTCAACTTGGAAACGGGAGTCTAAGAGCTGTGCTCTAAAAACACAGCTCATTCTATGTTTCCCACTTTTATACCTGGGATTAGGATACATTTAGATTGTTCTTATTTTTGTCTCAGCACGGCACTGTCTAACGTAATGTCCAACCACTAGCTTCTCGGGTCCCCGTTTTTAATTACCGACGCCTGTTCGGCACCCGACCTCACCGATCTGTCGCAGGGGTAATGAACCACTGAGAGGGCGGTCTCACCGCCTCCGCCCCATTCTCTGGGCTCCACTCCATCACAGGGACCAGGGGCAAGGAATTCGTCCGGCAAATTCCACCCCTGCCCACAGTGTACGCTTGAAGAAACCTTGTGCGACAACTTACCCGCAAATAACTCGGTAGAGCCAATCGTTGCGTCTATGGAACGACATGCCCAGCAAATGATGCGCCTGAAATGTCACTTAGACTTCAAATCAAATCAAACCAAAGTTTATTAAGGCAACCGTTGAAAAATACACTTGTCTGGGGGCTGCCACAAAGAGCATCGGCATGCTTGACTGAGTTGTGACGCTGAGCATGTCGTTCCACGTGCTTCTGTAATACTCAGTGGTAAATGTAGGTTCAGACAGTACCATTTGATCATGGTGCTTCATGTTACCGAAGCTTACATCGGTTTTTAATTCGAGAGTCACCAGGTATCCAGTGCGTAGTATGAAGCGTGGCCAACCTCCTGTCACAGACCGAGTTTGACAGCGCGTGCATTAGTGCCGCCACGATCGGCGGCGATAACATATAAGGCCGGTTCACACATACAGCGTAGCGCTAAGTTAGCGCTACGTGAGCGCTCGAAGGAGCGCTCATGTGGCGCTTCCTAGCGCGTGATGTAGCGCTCGGTTAGCGCTTCAGTAGCGCTCTGTTAGCGCTTCAGAAGCGCTTTGTTAGCGCTCTGTTAGCGCTACAGAAGCGCTTTGTTAGCGCTCTCACGCTCCTTGTGCCGTGCTTGCTGCTGCGGAACAGCGCGTGCACGGCGATTCCTTTGTTGTTGTTTTTCCTTTGGCATTGAAAGAAGAGGAAGTAAAAGGAGCCGCTCTCAAAGCAAAGGGTCGGGCAGGCGATCCAGAGGCATGGACTCTGAGCGATTAATTGATTGGGTACGACCTCATCGCTTTCTTTTCGATATGCGTAACCCTGGTTTCAAAGACACGCAGTTAAAAATAATCGCCTTCAAAAGAGCTCTGTGCCTCAGTCCCTCAGCCTAGGAACATAGGCCTCGCCGGGTACCTGTCGGTATCTCGGTGGCGAAAGATTTCGCGCACCCAGGAGGCTCTTCTGGGCGTTAAGCCGTTCACACACATATGCACTAATCGCGTATGTAAGAGCATTTGTCGCATTTCTATTTCAGCGTTCAACATGTCGCACCATGGTGCTGCTGATGCACTCCCAACCCCAGGAACCGGAACCGCAGTGCACGCGCTAATTCGCAGCACCGCGGTACAAGAAGCGCTACAGAAGCGCTAACACGGCGCTACTGAAGCGCTAACAAGGCGCTACTGGAGCGCTAACAAGGCGCTACTGAAGCGCTAATCACGCGCTATATTAGAACGAAGTCACGCGCTAGAAGCGCCACATGAGCGCTCCATGGAGCGCTCACGTAGCGCTAACTTAGCGCTCCGCTGTATGTGTGAACAGGCCTTTAGTGTCGCCACCGACAGCAGGGCTTCGGTGGTAAAGGGCTCTCAATAATTGGAAAAAAAAGTATTAAAGCTATTTTTTGCTCACAATAAATTCCATAAAACGTCTTCACAGATCGTCATAAAAATTAAATGTCATTGATTTGAAAGCTTTGCTTCTGTTCGTTTCTTTTTCGGTCTGAAACCAAAACTGAAAATCTACCGGGCATTTGTTGCATGAGCTGTCAACTCGCCGTATAGCCGGCGCCTCGGGCTTAGGCCCTCGTCGGCACTGTTCCCCTCTCCCAACATCGTAAGTTCGCAACGGTCGGAATGGTTGTGTCGTTCTGCTGCTCCGCCTTGTTTTGTTTACGCGATGATCGTCCGAGCGTGGTTTTTGTCTTTGGCATTTCGTTCACCT
This sequence comes from Ixodes ricinus, assembly GCA_037355805.1. NCBI lineage: Eukaryota > Metazoa > Arthropoda > Arachnida > Ixodida > Ixodidae > Ixodes > Ixodes ricinus. The sequence goes on along the minus strand of JAZHYW010045000.1, from coordinate 85,862 downwards.
GTCAAGTTCTCTGGATACTTTCGGTGCAAATTTTCAGAGACTTTGTTGAGGGATTATTTGACGTGGCTCTTGTCCAAATGTTAGACGAAAAGCGCAAAAGCCAAATCCTACAAGTTTGGTTTTATTTTTTTTCAAAAAGCGACAGGCGAGTTTGTACGTGCTCAGTACTCACTGTTTTATTATCTCAGCGTATTTACCATTGAACGTTTGCTGTCCATCGCTGTTAGTCTGCAGGTTGAATGCACTAGAGGCAGTCTTGCTTTTCATCTCGCAGTAAAAACAAATGCTTTTTAATATACTCCACGAAATAAATCCTCGAACGGTTTTAGCTTGTAGAGCTGGAACACTTAGCCGCACTTCGCTTTATGAACAACTGCATAGTTAAAGTGAGACAACAGGCGCTAATTGTGAAAATGGCCTCGCCCGGTTCTCGAAGAGGAGGAAAATAAGAAAAAGACAAAATTCGGCTCACCACATATTAATTTGAAGTTTCATTTATGTTTGTTTACGGGTGCGACAACGCCATCCTTCGTAGTTTGTTTTCTACAAATGGACGTGTGTCCTGTGTCCTGACGATTGAAAGAAGTTTAAACTTCTAAATATCATAACTACATTGTCATTATAGGTACTGGGACATGGAGCGAGCATTTGTATGTTTTCACACTGAAAACTGCTCCGGACACTTCGTGGTTTCCACCAGTTCTACAGCCTGTTGAGTACTAACAAGATTTCACGAAGCTTGTCGATGATAGTATTCAGTCAGGATAATATTCAGCCTATGTCCTTCCACCATTTTGTTCATCTTGCCTTCGTGAAGAGCTTTGAAGGTGCGAAAACGAGGCCAACGATTGGTACAGGCTACCTGAAGTGACTCATTGTTTAATGACTGTACAACGTATTTATTTTCGGTGAATAACTGATCCTCCTTGGCTCCTTGAATGGGTAATTATGTAAATCAAATGTGTACAGTTGTAAATAAAAACAGTCTGTGATAATTGGTGGTACTTGTAAAAGCGAGCGAGTTGAACATGAATACATAATATCGAAAGAATAAAACACGGAGGACAAGCACAGGACAACCACGTTCTTTCGTGAATTACTCGGTTGTCCTGTGCTTGTCCTCCATGCTTTATTCTTAGATTTTATGTATTCAGTGATAATTGTAATCTTTATTTTGGTTCAGGAGAGCCGCGGCGAAGCAGAAATGGCAAGTAGCCTATATCAGGAAGGTCTCCGGGTCCGAATCTACTAAAGAAGTAATTGGAAAATGTACAGATGACATTGAAGTGCTGACAATGCTTAAAAGAAGCTTGCGGGCAAGGGTAACTCACAATTTTGTTAGTGATTTGTTTTTACGCGTATGCACGTGAAACGCTGTACTTAATTCATTCATGCATGCCAAATGCAGAATAAATATTCCTCGAAATATTTTGGTCGCAACTCTTGAGCTCTTACTAAACAGCTGGACTTCTGCAAACAGAAAAACAACGGACTCGCATGACTGCGTACTTTAATCAGCTAAAAGCGAAATCGCACGGTGTAGGCATATATGTCGTGATTTTATGACAATGGTGTGTGCAAAAATAAATTGAGGGCGAGAAATAAAAGAAGCAGGAAATTAGGATGAGCGGGGAGAGCGTGACACCAAGCGGGGCGTGTGAAAGCCAGGAGACTGACCGCAACGGACGGTTGAAGTAGTGCCCGCACGCTGCCACGGCCAGCCAACCACTATACTGGGTACACAAAGCCGTGACCGCACTCAGACCACCGGGGCCGCCTCGAAGAGCACCTGGAGAAGCCTGCCGCCCCAAAACCTGGAGTTACCCGACCTGATCAAGGCGAAGGCGCACGCCTTCTTGGAGACCCGCCACCGGATGGACTCGAGGGCCAAGCGTCGAGAGCCAACGTGACTATGATTATGACCGTACACTTGAGTGTCTCATAACGCTTTCATTGAATTCGCCCAGTCTCTACTTTCCTTTAAGCTCTTCTTTCTCTTCAAACGACTATTTTTGGTTACCTTACTTTCCCGTTACCTTAAATATCTTACTTATTCCTGATTCCCGCAGTCCACATGACCTGTCTTCCTCTTTCTCCAACGGGTGTGACAATATAGCGCATTATTATACAACCGACACCGGGCGTGCTGCTGAGGAGCCTCGCTCCAGCACAACCCTGAAGCTATCGTACAAAAACCGCCCTACAAAAATTGACGGGCGCCGTGTTGGACTGTTTATGGCTTGGCGTAGAAACGGCTTCAAACTAGGCTATCAACAAGCCGAGCGGTTAAAAAAGGTTTAGCAAGTCAGGTATGTATTTTATTAATAACATAATTATAAGTAATATGATTTTATAAACTAATGAATATAAAATGAAATGCTCACAGTACACATGAGCACTTTCTATCAGTTGTGAATGCGAAAGCATGCGTGCCGTTCATTCGCTCCCGTGTTTCGTTTGCGGTGTATTTGCGTCGTCTGAGAGCGCGATCTTACAGCTCTCCTCGCCGCTGACCTTGGACGGTCAGAGCAGCGCGCTTGAGTCGCGGACACGCAGCGCCATGGGGTAGCGGCCATTGAAACTGACGCGCGCCAGCCAATGGGACCGAAGCCGAAATCCATTGGCTTTACTCCGCTCCTTTGGGATTAAAGGAACAAGATGCCGTTGTCTAGGATTTTTGCGTGGTTTCATAGCTGGGAGCCCGCTTCACTTGGAGAAAGGATTGAAAGTAGCTGTGCAACACTTTCAGTGCTTTGCTTAAATAATTTGGGAGTGAGTGTCGCAACCTTTCTGAAGTAAAGAACCGAAAACCGCTTTTGCCTGCATGTCCTAGTTTTTATTTTAAAAATGAACAAAGATTGAGGTTTCCGGCACCTCTCAACTCCTTCTCCATCTTCCGAGTCACGTGCCCTGTGACATCAATTGGGGTCGCGCGAGGTTCCGGTAAAGCTCTGTCTTTCTCTAGAGCCATCTGTGAGCAGCGAGAACTCATCTGCTCACGACCGCGTGACCACCTGCTGGCGCAGCGCGAACAATATGGTGAAAGGAGGAAAACATCATCCGTGTCCGGCCACTCCCGTCCGGTTGTGTCCCCCTCCCCCTCCGGCTTCTGGCGACTTTTCGCGGTAGCAGAGATAACTGACGGTTTTGTGGACATAGGATAGATGGCGCCACAAAAACTCGGCATAATAAAAATGTTGTGGATGATACCCGGTTTTTGACGCAAAAGTTACATTTAATCGAGCAGGTATTCGTACAACTTGCTAGCTTTCTACAAGACCCCCATTGAGGTCATGCCCCGTGGTTCTCATGGCCGCCGCTCGCGGCTACAGGTCGAGGAATATTCTCATTTTTTCTTCGCGATTACTCGGCGGAATCGCAACATTTCGAAGGAAGGAGGTGTTTTTTTGTCCTTTGTGACAAGATGAACAATGTCAAAAGTAGAAGATGCCAATTTTTTCAATGTTAAACTCGTTGCACAGCTCCTTTATGTGCCGTTTGGCACGCTTCAAACTGATGACGTCGGCTCGCTCCATAGGACAGCTAATGCTTTTGCATTAAAATTGTTGACCCATTCAAGTAATGAGAGCACTCCACCACGGACGAGGAATTCGGCGGTGCTGTACAAAGGTTGCCTCCATTGGCCCTATGGGAAATGTCCGGGTATTGGCATGGCGACCAGTTCAACTAGTAGCCTTGCACGCGAAAATCGACACACGGATGTTGCGGTTACCTATAAATAGGATTCCGTGTTTTCGGATATATCCAATAAACTCTGAAAAAGACTTGCCGGTAGAATGCTCGACGATTGGGATTTATCCGCAAAAACCCCAATTTCGGGTTCACGATTGCGAAACAAAGAGCAAAAAACAAAAAAGGTATTTTACGAATAAAGTTTAGTCAGAGTACAAAAGAATGCAAATAAAAAAGGGCTATTTGTTTTTCATTATTAACAAATGGCTTGGACGTTTATCTCGTCAAGGGTCGTTCACTACTAGGTGCCAAAGTACTTCCGGAACGTAACAAAATGCAATGTTCCGGATTGCAGCTTGAACCATACTATGTGTGCTACTTACAGGGAGAAAGTGCGGTGCTTTTATCACCGTGAAAGTTGTGAACGTGTAGATTTAATAGGACGGGGAAGGCAGCCGAATTTTTTATGCGTCCAGGAGTTTGGCTATTTCAAAGTACCGACCTTTATTGAAGTTACACTTGTTTTAGACATGTGTCGGGCGACAGTTAGTACCGTCAATCGCAAGGGCAGCAATGCCAAATGTAGCTGCGGTATTATCTTTAGATACCGTTCTTTTTTGCTTGTTTTCTACGAATTTAGTTTACGTTTCTTCCCGGCTAATCTTTACTTTCATAAAAAAGGAGTAAAAATAAATTTGGAATTTCGGGGAATGGTCAGTGTACCAGAAATAAACTCCGATAAACCCCAAATTTCCAACGATTAGTAAACGCCGTTAAACACCCTCCCAATTTTATGAAAAATGAACTCCGAAAACACAAAACCGTACTTTAACGTAAAGCAAGAAAACGTACTCAAATTCTCCCGTGTGAATGGGACTTCAGGGTGATGAAATATTTTACGTTTTCACGTATTTTTCAGCCTCGTCGGTCACCGAGCGACTGGCGAGGCTGAAACTTCGACTGTGGAGGTTGGCTGATTCAATTGTATTCCGTTGAAGTAGATGCTACAGGTTCCTCAGAATGTACCACATATGCAACTAACCAGAAAACAAACAAACAAGCAAACAAACATTTCTGTACCTTGTAATTGATCGTTGAGGCAAGACCCCACCCCTACCCGGTTTTGGGTGAGCTCGACGGAGGATTTTGAGCTCACTTCGTTTTACTCAGATTGAAGGCCCAATGATCCAGCGGCATTTTTTTTGTAAGGTATCGGTTTAGTCGGTGATGGAAGACGGACAAAGACGGCGAGTGCGGTGACAATGCAATTTTGACACTGCTAGATTGACTCTATCTGAATGTCCCGTGGGGTGCGAGCTAGACTTAAGGCAAAACTGAGTATAGTGTCACTGGATGGCTCTTAAAAAGGCAGAAATCAGAGCAAATTGGTCACGCTATTTTTGGTATGACATCCGCACTCCAATAGTGAATGCCATGAACCGGTCTGCCAGGCGGCTGAAGAATGTCAGGCTGACATTACTATATTATTTGCAGTATAGCGGTCGCTATTTTTTTTGCAACGCGTAGCTTAGTTAAGTATAAGAATGAGAACGAACTATTTAAAAGATGAACACAAGGTTATGACGGAGACGACCGTGTCGAGCCAACTGCCATGACTGACGCCTTAGTGGCGAAGCAGCTTGATCACTAGAAATAAAAAAAGGAGAAACGTTTACACAATAGCGTTGACGTTTATTTATTTTCTCTTTTCAGTTAATTTCTTCGTGCATGTTTCTATTAGACTAACGTTAAACTAGAAGTTTCCTACCTTCAATCATCTAAAGCACATCTATCATGAAATATTATTAAATGTTTGGATTGCGTCACGCGGAAGCATCTCTCGAAATGAGCATCCAATGCAATAAATATAAACCCAACCCAGAAGTCTGGGTCGGTTGCGTACCTTCAAGTTTTCAAGAATGTCGACTGAATTTGTCACTTGAAGAGAGCGACGTCTTTAGAATTGACATGGTAGAACTAATCATTAACATAAAACACACACAAAAAATATATATATATATATCAGGGTGTCGAACCGGACCCGAACCGAACCGAAAACCGGAACCGAACCGGTATTTTTTCCGGAACTGAACCCGAACCCGAACAGTTATATTGTTATCGCGATGAACCCGAACCGGAACTGAACCGGAAAAAAAATAACGGTTACCGGCTCATGTCAAAACGGTTCGGCCACGCGCTGTTGACAATGAATGTGCTATCAATGCCATTTGTTTTTTAAGTGCCGTCAACTGACACACACCTCGCTTACATATTTTTCTTCTCCACTCAGTCTTAGGAATATAAACGCTGCATCCATGAATCTTGACATAGGAACCAGTATTGCGCTGGTCGCGGCTTGCACGGAAAAAAAAAAATTGGAAGGCTGTGCAAAAAAAAAAAATCGCGTCACGGGATTTCATTTTTTTACAATCTCGTAAATCCTAAATGCTGCTGTGTGCTCATTTCATAACACGTTTCTAGAACGCGCGAGTTCTTGAAGCTTGCTTCCATCGGAATGAGAAAAGAAAAGGCTGTGGAGTTTGATAATGTTTGAGGGAGAGAAAGAAATTTTATTTACAGTTGAAATGAGCATTCATGAATTATATCTGATCTTCGCTGCCCCAACCACCGGTCAGAGTATATCGAGCTATGAAGTGTCAAGATTTACATGCCGTATTTTTTCGTACCGGAAACTCGATAAATGCGGGGGACAAAAAAACAGGGATACAAACCCTAGTCGCTCGCGGAGAAGCGAAGCTGCGCGCACTTTCGAATTTGACAAAGGTTCTGCCGAGCTTCTGTTGCTTCCGTCGCCTGCCCAGCGTAGTCATGGGACTCAAGCGGGCGCGTGCGCTCAAACCAACGCTCAGCAGACGCTGGAGTTAGCGCCCGTGACAGACAGCCCTGTCATCAGACAGTCGTTGTTTGCCGCTTGCATTGGCTACAGGCTTTTATAAACGTTATGCACTACTAGTTTCGACGATGTATCCCGTTTCGTATGTGCTGATTTCAGATGTTTTATTTCTAATTTATTTTGATGTTGCAATTTGTCATTTATAATTTCCGAACCGGTTCTACGAACCGGTTCGCGGATTGAATTAATCGAACCGGAACTGAACCGGAACAAAATAAATTTACCTGAACCTGACCCGTAACCGAACCCGTATTTTTTTTCGGTTCGACACACTGATATATATATATATATATATATATATATATATATATATATACATAATAGTAGAAACCACCGCGGGTCAAACAAACTTGGAAGGTTTAATTCATCATGTATAAGTTATACAGAAACCGCGACGTTTCGAAGGGGACTTTTCTTCCTCAAGCGGCCCGCTTGAGGAAGAAGGGTCCCCTATCGAAACGTCGCGGTTTCTGTATAACTTATACATGTTGAATTAAACCTTCCAAGTTTGTTTGACCCGCGGTGGCTTCTACTTTTATAAAAATACGCCTACAGCCTACTTAGCCCCAAGATGTCATTATATATATATACCGGGTGTTCATTTTTAATTCGAACAGATTTATTTTTAAAAATCCGTAAAAGATGCACTGATACGGTTTGTGGAGGTGAGTTATACGGCCAGGGGTACATTCTGTGGGTGGCTAATCGTTGCGATAAGTCGGCTAATTATTAAAACTCGGTAATTAACCTTTTAATTAGTAGAAATAAACATATGGTTTCAATTGGAAACTTAGAGAGCGTCATCGAAAACCACTGAATCAACTCTTTTTAGAACGACTTGAAGCTGGTGGGAAACTCGGGGGCGCGCCAAAGGTACCACTCGTGAAGCAGGCGCAAAGCTACAGTTGCGGAACGCGATAATGATCTAATCCGCCACTGCTGGCTTTGCGCCTGCTTCACAAGTGGAAACTTTGGCGCGCCCCCGAGTTTCCCACGAGCTTCAAGTCGTTCTAAAAAGAGTTGATATAGTGGTTTTCGATGACGCTCTCTAAGTTTCCGATTTGAACCATATGTTTATTTCCACTAATTAAAAGGTTAATTAACGAATTTTAATTATTTAGCCGACTTATCGCAACGATTAGGCACCCACATAATGTGCCCCTGGCCGTAACTCTCCTGCACAAACCGTATCAGTGCATCTTTTACGGATTTTTTAAATAAATCAGTTCTAATTAAAAATGAACACCCGGTATATATATATATATATATATATATATATATATATATATATATATATATATATATATATATATATATATATATATATATATATATATATACATATATATTTATAGCTGAAGCAAAAGCAACCTTGATGAAAACAGCAACAACGGACGATTTATTCTTCGACGTTTCGGCCGGAGTCCGGCGCTTCGTCAGGAAGTCCGTCCTGACGAAGGCCGGACTCGGCCGAAACGTCGAAGAATAAATCGTTCGTTGTTGCTGTTTTCATCAAGGGTTTTGCTTTGCATCTCAGTTATACCCACGCCTTCGGCCTCCGCCACCATGCCCGTTATTTATATATATATATATATATATATATATATATATATATATATATATATATATATATATATATATATATATATATGTTTGCGTCCGAATGTTGTACCGAAAAACAGGTCGCGCTCAATAAAGCGCCTGAGCGTTGTTTAAAGCACAGCTTTTGAGCGCCCGTATCCGGGTCGAGCGGCGCCGGCCTCGCCGTCGGCGTCGACGTAATCGTGCGAAATTTAGCGCGAAAATTGCCCTCACGTGGTCTCAACGCCAAGTCAATTACCCGCTAAATTTAGCTCGGAACTGAATCGGAGGAGGCCGGGAGAAGGAGAAGAGGAGGGATGAGATGGTACGGAGGAAGAGGAGGCGCATTCTCTCTCCATCCGTACCCCCCCCCCTTTCCTCCTCCTCAAGAGCTGCGCTCTAATTGCGTATTACAGATATATGTAAATATCTCATTTTTTTGTAAAAAAATCAGATGCAGATTTTTATATTTTTCTTTAAGTGTTTAGGTTAGTATTTCGTTCTACCTTATCATGCTCATTTTCTCAGCGCCAGACCCATGACAGTTGCACGACTAGAAACTTTAGCACTGTACACCGCTTCCCACGTGCTTAAAGGTTTCCCAAAATTAAGGATTTAGTTGTTCTCGATGACTCTCGGTATGTTTCTATTTGAAACTATTACATGTTTATTTTCAATAAATAAACAATAGTTACAACTGTTAGGTAATTTATTATATCATCGTGACGATTTACTCCTATAATATGTCCCCCTGACCGTATAACTGACTTGCTCGAACCGCATTAATGTAGCTTTCATAAATGAAAAAGAAAATATATGTAACTTAAAAAAGAACACTACGTAGAAATTGTATCATGCTGACTACGATTGTTTTCAATTCAGTAATTTGTCGTCCTTTATTTCTTTACAGCACCATTCATTCCGCTGATGCAAGATTCCAGATATTTCAAGAACACTTGCGAAAGGAAAATAATATTCAAAAGAAAATTAAATTTACGAAATGGGATCGCCAATATTTAGGAAAGCGATCCGGATAATATAGTAAAATAATAGTGGACACTAGTTTTGAACAACAGAAAAACCTACCTTTGTTTAATACGACTTTTTATTAATAGCGTGACAATTAAAAAAAAGTTTGGCTAACCTCTGAAGATATGAAAACTTGTACCAACTTTTTACTCTCTTCTCTGTCACATTATTTATTTTAGCAACAAGGAAAACAGTTTGACCCTAGAAACAAACATGGTCACAGTTATATTCCAACTTGACCATGGCAATACTCGATTGCCGGTAGACTGACAGGAGATTGAGTAAAATAATACTTTGGAAGTCATCTATGGTTGTTGGTGCGTATCTGAAAACACGCACAAACACACGAATAGATATATACGTATGTGTGTGTGTATGTGCGTATATAAAGCAAGGATGTTACTGATATGATCATTTAATGTCGATGTAATTTCCAGTGAAGGTAGATAAGGTGGCAGTACGGCCGTTCCAGGAAGGCGAACTCAAAGAGTCACGTGCTGCCGCGCACTCTCTTTGCCATGCGTGCGCTTTGTCCTCCTTGTTTCCTGACAATATCCCCCCTGTCGGCGGAGACGCCGGTCATCCGGCGGCAGGAAATGAAGCGTGGTTAAGGTGGCCAGACGTCAGGGTGGTAATACTGCCGCACTCTGGCGACGTGCACAATGTCCGACGCGCGGGAACGACGATCTCGGGGTTGCGAGATCACACTTGGTAGAGGACAATTGACGAATGGCGCGAAAATGGCTAATGAACATCCGTTGGAGCTTTTCACGTTTTTACTGCGGTATGAGAACGTGACCATTGGAGTACGTCGTCACCAAATTTGCAAGCCGCTGGTCGATGGAATTCATGGTGTCGCAGTGATTGTTGTTGCTGCGACTGGGACGTATGGATGCGAGCGAGTTGGCGGGAGACTTTGGCGTGGGATACAATAGCGTTGTGATAGGGACCAGCGGGGCCATCATCTACGTAGGGGAGAACTGTGTCGATTAGCGTGAATGGTTCTCGGGCATAGAAAGGGTAGTACAGTGAGTAGCCGGTAGCTGATTATCGAGCCGTATTATATGCATGTTATGTACGTTAGGACGGCATCCCACGTGGTTCGGTTCTCAGAAACATATATTGAAATCATGTCTTAAGTTGTGATTGAAGCTTTTGGCCAGGCTGCTTATTTGCAGGTGGAGCGCAGTCTTCAAGGAGTGAGTAGTGAAGACATTCGCAGGATTTCTCTAAGATTTTGTGAAACCAATGGGGTGCCCCGGTCCTTGATTATACAGGGTGTTTCACGAAAGGTTAACGACTTCGCTCTTACAAACACTACGTGTCGCAAAAAAAAGAAAAAGAAAAGCTTGTGTCGGTTTAGTTTTGAGCAGGGGCCTATCTCGATAAATTATTAAAGTACGGGATAATTATATTGTTAATTATTTTAGCGTAATTAACTTTTTTAATATTGTGTTTAAGGGCATGATTTCAACTAGGAAAATGCTCAGCGTCATCGAAAAACACTAACTCAACATATTGCAGAACAATAAAAGGCAGGCGCAGCATTTTACGGCTTTCTGAAAAACCCCACAAATTTGACGGGTTTTTAAGTTTTGGTTTGCTATCGGAGCGCATCTCGGCCCCGACGGCACTGCGCCCCGTGGAGACAGAGTGCAACCGACCTCTGCTGCGTTGCGCGAGGAGAGCGCAGCAGAGGTTGGTTGCACTATTTCTCCACGGGGCGCGGTGTCGTTGGGGCCGAGATGCGCTCCGATAGCAAACCGAAACCTAAAAACCCATCGAATTTGTGCGGTTTTCTGGAAGCCGTAAAATGCTGCGCGTGCCTCTACTGTTCTGTAATTTGCTGGTTTAGTGTTTTTCGATGATGCTGAGCAATTTTTTTGTTGAAACCATGCCCTTAAACACAATATTAAAAAGTTTATTACGCAAAAATAATTAACAATCTAATTATCCCGGACTTTAATAATTTTTCTAGATAGGCCCCTGACCTAGGACCAAAACGACACAAGCCTTTCGTTGTTGCGAAGCGTAGTTTTCGCAATATCGAATTTGTCCACCTTTCATGAAACACCCTTTATATTGAGGTGCTCCGTGGCGCAACAAAATAGTGTGAACGAAGAAATTGGCAAACTCTTCGGGAGCGGCGGATAGAACACACTTGTTCTAGGCAAAGCGGGTAACGTGATTGATGTCTATAATTGTCCACTTGTTGTTCATTGTGGACAGGGAAAACGGGCCTAGGAAACCGATGCCGATACGTTGAAAGTGTTGACGAGGTTGAGGAATTGATCAAAGTAGACCAGAGGGTAAGGTTGTAGGGCAATTCTTGGTCTTGAAAAATGACAAGATTGATCATAGCAATTGATGGTGCAGGTCATGCTTGTCCAGATGTAGCGGCTCCGAAATCCAAAGTACGTCTTGGAAAATCTAAGGTGTCCGGTGGGTGGGTGGGTCCTTGTGTTTGACTCGTATGAGTTCTGTTTGTATTTGAAGGAAAATGCCGTCGCGGGGTTGAAACAGTCTTACACGGCGCAAAGCACATCATCTGGCGAGAAGAAAAAGTGGAAGGGGGGGGGGGTGTTGGATGCTCGAGGTTTCAAGTAGGCGAAAAATTATATTACTTATGGTATCGCCTGCTTGTTGAGCCCTGCGAACGTCAATAGTGTCCAGAATTGCGGCTGTAAGAACCTGGTTCGGAATTGTAGGAGGAGGGTGGTCATTCAGAGGGGGCATCTGGAAAGGCTGTCTGCATTGTGGTGTCTTTGACCAGATTGTTACTTCGTTCTGAAATCCTAATCTTGCAATTTTAGCGACCAGGAACGAAGGCGTCCAGAGGGGTTTTTAAGTGTGGAACGCCAGTGGAGGGCGTGGCAGTCCTTAACTGCTGCAAAGCGGGTGCCGTAGAGATAAGACGGAAATTTAGTAATTGCCCATATAACAGATAGGCGCTCCTGTTCGGCTCTTGTATAATTGTGTTCGCACTTGATCAGAGTCCGTCTGGCATGTGCGATTGCACGTTCAACACCAGATACTGTTTGTGCTCGAACTGCGCCGAAAGCACGGCCACTGGAGTCCGTTCGAATCTCTGTAGCCGAAGCTTCACCGAAGTGGTCTAGGATCGGAACAGAAGCCAAGGCGTCTTTATGTTCTGAATAGCGATGTCTTCTTCCAGGTCCATTGAAACAATGCAGTTTTTAGGCGGAGACTATTTAAGTGGCTCGGCGACGCGAGCAAAAACCTGGGATAAATATTCGAAAGTAAGTGCAGGGATCAAAGAATGCACGTACGTCTTTCAAGAGCTTGGGTTCCGGGAATTCAAGAACAGCCTCAATGTTTTCTGAAGCACGTCGCACACCATCGGCACTGAGTAGGTGCCCAAGTCTAATTTGTCGAGCGTCAAATATACACTTTTTAGAGTTCAGTTGCATTTTGGTAGGCAGGAAACCGGAAACAGTGGAAGACTTGGCGTAGCCGATTCAAGTGTTTGTCGAATGATGTAGAGAAGAAAACAATATCATCAAGGTTGCAAAGGCAAATATTCCAGGTAAGGCCCCTGAGCAGAGCGTTTATCATGCATTCAAAGGTCTCGGGGACATTACATAAGCCGAGAGTCATCAGGTCGAACTGATAATGGCAGTTTGATGTAATAAAGGAAGTCTTAGGCTTATCGATCTTAGCAACTGGTATTTGCCAATAGCCAGGTCGTAGATCCATGGGCGAGAACAAAGAAGATTCCTGAAGAGTATCCAAAGTTTCGTTAACTTGTGGCAGCGAGTAAACGACCTTTTTGTAACAGTGTGTAAGCGGCGGTAATCGACACAAAAGCGCAATTATTCGTCCATAGTTTTAACGAGGAAAAGGGTGAGGACAAAGGACTCAAGGAGAGCTGCACAACATTTTTGTGAAGTATATCAGTGACATGCTTTGTAAAACGCTTCGTTCGGCAGCACAAGCGCGGTATGCACGACTCCGAAATGGTGATGCATAATCCGTTTCTATGTAATGATGAAAAAGTGAAGTCTGCTATCGGATGATGATTTAAGTAAAAAAAAAGAGACTTGTAAGAACAAAGTAGACTCGTCAAGGTGTCTTGTTCGAAGGCGGTTAAGCGTTGCTAGATCATCTGATATATATATTCAGTTATGTTTAGTGCGTTTATCACCATAGGTTTGGGCGCCTTAACGTCAGAAATGGCGGTAAACATGACCAACCAATGTGGTGTTAGTGTAGGCATAGGAGAACCTCAGAGAATAATCTGCGGCTGTGTGGAAACGTTCATAGTGCATACGTTAACAGTTTCAGCTTTTGATTTGAAAATAGAGTAATGTATAATAACGGGTGTCTTGGTGGAGGTGGTTGCCGTATCTTTGAGGAGGCTGTGTGGCGCATCAACGTGCTGGGAAGGCTTCGGAGATATGGCGACGAGAGAGAAGGGAGAAACCAGGTAATCATCATGGGGCCTGAAGAGGAACCAGATCATATTAAGCGGTGCCGTCGTTAGAGGAGATTTTAAGTGATTTTTTTTTGTCTAGAAGAGTCAATCAATGCGTCTGTCGACAACAGAGAGTCCCATTCGAAAGCAATATCCACAAGGAAGTTTGTGAGAAAAGTAAAAACAACAGTATAGTCAGAGATGTCCTTAAGGAGGCGACGAGGAACTAAGTTTGCTGAAACTTCTGTCATGTTCAAATGTCGGGTCAAAATTCCTTGACACGAGCTTCAGGACACTCCACTCAGTTCGGAAAGTCGCTCAATTGTTTTTCTACCGCCGCCAAAGCAAATAAATTTTTTTTCTGTTTTCATCAGTTGAGGAGGTTGAAGGTTGCCTAGAGCGAGGCTGGTCGTGGGTCAATTATTAACCTGCCTTGAAGCGAGAAAACCACTCAAAGACTTGCGATTTATTCCTATCATTTTTTCTTAAGCTGTCTAAATTATTGCAAGAGTTGGCGCCGCGGTTCTCTGAAAGGAAAACAAAACTTCACGGTCGACGCTGTCTTTTTTTTTTTAGATCAGACATTAAAAAAAACAATAATCGAGGAACGAGTTTTGAGGCAGTTGGGGAAAAATCACAACATGCCTCTAGAACTTTAGCAGACGACGCCGGTCGGCAAACTGACGCATTATGGTGCTGATAAGCTTTGCTAGCAATGGAAGCTGGTAATACCGACGGTCCGCCCTCCAGAAATGTATTCCTGTTACTTTTGGGTCCCTCTTTTTTGTGCTAGCGGTCCGAACGAGATTCCAACGTTTGAGAACAGAAGCTCATTCAAAAGTGGTAAGCGATGTTTTTAATATTTCAATGATAAACTGAATCGGGTTTGGTAATTGCGCCATTCAGCCCTTTGTGTTGGTGGTCCCTGTTGGTCCGCCAAAAGGGACCACTAAAAATTGTAAAAAAGTGGAATATAATTTTTAATATGATGACGATTCGCTCTAGAATTTTCCCATCTGACTCGGATGACTAGCGCTCCATTTGGATGGAGATTAAGCGTTCAGCATTTCACACATTATTTTTGTATTAAACAAAATATAAACACTGAAAAATGAAACAATTTTTTTTTTTGGGGGGGGGGGGAGGGGTGGCACGTTTTAGAAATTGGTGCATATTGTAACTTAATCAAGACGGACATATTTATGGGTCGACCGGTACCTTAATAAAATCTCCCAGTGATCCAAAGTCAAATAAAGGAGAAAGTAAACAAACCACTTCACATAAAAAAATATAAATAAAAGTCAGATTAATTGAGATCTCGCCATCATGATGTTACCAGGAGCAGAAAGACGTCCCGCACACGTGCCTTGTCGGAGTTGAAAGATTTAAAAGCCACGGCCGAAGTGCCAGGGGGAATCCAAGAATCCCGCCGATTCATGAATAAACAGAAAGTTCAAATTGAGCGCGAAGGTTGAAATAAAAAAAAACGAATTTTTGAATGAACGAGTGGTGCAGAAATATCATTTCTCTCCTGCGTTCTGAGCAGGTGGTTTAATACATACTTTTCTGAACAGAAAACAGGTCCCACTAGCTTTCGTTGCCTACTCTCGCGCTCGATACGAAATCGTTATACATCGCCGCACCTAAGGGCCTTTATCAAAGTAAAACATTTATTTTCACTGCTTTTCTTTCCGCGTGGTCGCTAATAGGAAAGGTGGCTTCTGTTTTACACTTGCGTAAACAACTTTGTGCAATATTTACTGGTAGGTATTTAGGTATTTTTCTTGCCTTTCCTCTCACGACCTTAAACGGACGTACGAAGAGAAAATGTAGTTACATGTATGGCATAAATATATTTATATTTTGGTTCCTTCTCCTTTTTAACTATTTTTGATAATGTTTATAACAATGTGATGCGTGCAATTTTTAAATGAACAGAAGAGACTTCATTTCATGGTTCCTGAAACAAAAACTATTTTTCCTTCCTTTTCTATTTGCAAAAGATTTTACTATTTTATTTTTTTAAAGTCTTTGTCGACAGCCAAAACAAAACAGTAGACAAAAATACAAAATAGTTCAATTTATTGCCGGGCAACGAAATTTACTTCCGACTAGCCACGCTCTGCAGGTCCCCCATGCAAACACGGCGAACTTAATTTAAAATGTTTTCAAGCAACGCAGACAGGACAACACTTTGAAACGCAATAAAAACATTACTTAATTTAAGATGTTTTCAAGCAACGAGCGCAAAACAACATATTAAAACTCAGTCCAAAAATGAACTTAATTTATGTCGTTTTGAAGCAACGCACGCAAAACAACCCCTTGAAACGCAAAAAAAAAAAAAATATCATGCAGCACACCGAAATTATCCGAAGTTACACGAAAGGGAAACTTTTAGCATACTTGTTTGACTTACCCGGTGCAAAATCTCAATGACTAATTAGTTCTGTATCGTGAAACCGTTCTAAACAAAGAAGCTCACGCTTTTTTAATAAAGTCATATGCACGAAGAAGGTTAAGTGAGGAATTTTTAAGACATGGCTCTGTTTTTGTAAATAGAAAACATATATATGTGAATATGTTTTGGCATAATTTAATAATTTCTAGTTTTTGTTAGAACAATATTCCATGCAGTAGCACAAAGAGGGCTTTGAAAGATTGACCAACGTGTGTTCTACGTCGGTTTTGCAACGCTGGCTCAAGTAGGGAATACTTGTGCAGCCCACATGATCTTAGTGGGTCTACTTGGCCAGCTCACAAGCCATCCACCCTCCTCCTACCTACCCCCCACCCCTTTCCCCTTAGGCACACATGGGGCTTACGTGGGCGTTGTTATTTCATCATTCCCCTAGGAAGTGTGGTACTGCAATGAACCCCGAATTGGGCATGCCTCACGTTTCATGTGTGCGTGATAAAATATTTATCAAAATTCCTCTGCTTTTTTAGAGGTGCATGTTTCGATAGATCTATCTGACATATTGAGGAAAGCCTATGAAAATTGTGAATTTCAAGTGTAGGTTATAAATCAAAACACTTTACACCATTCCATAAAATGTGCGTTGGACAGGTGATCGGGATACATGCCCAGCTTGAGCCCGCTACAGACACCGAGTTTTAGAAAAGATGATGACACCGAGATGAGCGTGCTTGGAATACACCCTCAAATCTAAGAGTGAGTAAAATATGCCACCCCACGTAAACCGACCTTCTAGGCATATACGCTGAGTATTTCTTTTTTTTAGACTGCAGCTTTCGGACTTGGGCGGCGTCGGCGTCGGCGCAACCGCGCGCGTTGCATTATGTAACGTTTTCCGCTAACTTTAGCGGTATTTTCCGGCAAATTTAGCGGCGAAATTTTCCGCTAAATTTAGTGGGAAAATTGATGTCAGTTAGCTCAACACAAATTAAGTTTCCCGGCTAAATTTAAATGGAATATTTTCGCTACATTTGCCGCTAAATTTAGCGGTGAAATTTTCGCTAAGCTTAGCGCGAAATTTAGCGGAAATTTCCCGCCAAATGGGAGAGAAGGAGGAGGGGAGGAGGGGGGTACGAAGTGGGAGGAGGGGCATACCCTCCCCTCCGTACCCTCCTCTCCTCCTACTCAAGTGGTGCGCTCTAATTCGGCATTACAGAGAACGATAAACGACTTTCCTTTTCTATAAATTAAAATACAGCAGTGAGGTTTCACCATCCAAGCAGGAGAGAATTGCATCAAGTTTTGAACTGTGCATTCAAAACAATCAACACTCGAAGCATGCGCGCCTTCGGGAGCCAGTAAATTCCATTCATCTACCGTCCGGGTCTTTGTTTAAGCTGGATACATTACCAAAGTTTCCATGAAAGAAACGTAACCTTTTAGGTTTCGTGAGGAACCTGATTTTTCCTTCCTTTTGAGAATACAGATGGCGCGCAAAAGAATCGCTCACGCGCTCTGTCTAGAAGTCTCTCACTAAACTACGACTGTAAAAACCGGCCTGCGAAATCCACCACGTATTTTTTTTTTCTTCTTAAAAAGTCGATTTCTCTCACATGTCGGGCGGTCAGTCAGGTTGTGAGGGGAAACTTTCACCCTCCCTTTCGCGAGTTTTCTGTTTGGTGTGGATTCGTATGTGGCGGTGGTCTGTCCTGAGCGCGGTTGGCGGCGCACCGGCGCTCGCTCGCGGAGAAGACGCGCGTCTTTAGCCGCCGCGTGCATCGCGCGGAGGTCGAGATTCCGCTCTGGTGTAGGGGTTGAGCGGTGGTGCAGCTCGCAGGTAGGGTGCCTGGAAATTTGTCCACGACAGCGTGGAGACATCCTTTCCGCTAACAATGTGCCACTCAGCAGAACTAAAGATCATCAAGATGCAACATTTTCAGGTAGAAGCAGGATATTCGTTGTTGAGCTACCACTCAACAGAGAATCGTGTGTGTGTGTAGGACACTTTTCGAATGCTTTGCTGCTTCCCGGCTCATGAAACCCGATCTGTGTCTGGTAGGTTGCAGATACTACCGGTTTGGGTTTAGGTTTTAGGGCTACAGGAGAGCTGTAACATAATTTTTTAGAAAAAATAAATAAGGTCGGTTTCTCTTTAGATTGTTGCATTCCAGCTTTAATTTGTATCTGAAGGTAAGTATAGTCTCGCCTTTTTTAATTGTACTTTGCAGTAAGTGATTGTGAGTTAATTTGGCATTTTATTTTGTACAGTACTACGCGCTGAATAAAGACTTGGTGCAGTGGCGCAGATAGCAAGCTCCTGAAAGTGTGTTAAAGGGGAGAAGAAACAATTTATTTAGAAATCAAAGGCGTGCGACCGTCGATTGTTCGACGCATGCATGTAGCCTAATAATTTCTCAGTCTCTTCTTTATTTGTTTCAGAACAAGGCATACTTAGGTGTACTGAAGCTAACTGTTTTTTGGTCTGTTGATAAGCGTTCGTTGAATCTGTTAATATTTTTTTTTAAATCTGTATTCGTACTCTGAACTTAAAAATCTCGTCTGTCCAAAGAGGTGTAATATTAGCGCTGTGTGCATGGACGGTTCGTCCGCTGACTCGTGATTGCCTTCTCTTTGCACTTCCTGTGTTCAAATGGAATGTTTAAAATCGCCTTCCTGATGGATATGATACGTCAAGTTTGCTACCGTCATGGAATTATTTGATATAAATGTGGTCACTTCCCTATTATAAACTCGTCTATGGGAACCACAAGGATTTTTGAATCGTTTTGACGTACCCTTAAAAAATGGTGAGGCGTATGAGATGTTTGTCGAAATTTTCTAAGGGCATATGACGTAACCTTCAAGAATTTCTTAGTGGTGTAAGAAACCCGTCATCGTTTTTTGAGAGGCATGTGGCGCCTGCTTCAATACCCTGCATGAAACTAAAGCACCCTCCAAAATCTTTTCAGCGGGTCTGTGGGAGAAATCGCGTGACCCTTCAGGATATATGAGTCGGGGATGCCGCTTGGCTCTTCTGTTTTGGACGGCTGCAACGAGCGTTGGACATTGTAGAGACCCTCCCCCGTCCGTATCGTTTCGTGGCCTTGGTTAACGCGGCATCATTGCTGTGTCTGTGCGTTCTGTGTATGTTTTTCACGGGCTGGAATTGAGAGGCCCAAGTGACACCAAGTCCTCGCTGACGAGGAAGAGAGGGTGCGTGTAAAAATGGGAGGGGAATAGTCTGCTATTTGTTTTAAAGATAACCTGTTCTTAGTCAGTCGAAGTATAGCCTTCGTCAGAAGCTAGTCGCCCTGTTTTCTATCCATCAACGAGCGCAAGTTAAATTCGCAAAGAGCGGATGCACAGTGTCTGCTTCCCGTCCCATGCGTGAAACCTGGTAGGAGTTTGCGATAATAACTCCTATGAGAATCGCGTTGGCATTACTAGACACGGTAACCGAAGTTGCCCTTTTTTGAAACTACACGGTGACCTTCCAAATCGTGGTGTTCTATGTGAAGCTGAGTGACAAGTCAAGGCTTGGTAAGGGAGGCGAGGTTTTCCGGGCTTCGCAAAGGCAACAGCGTCCCCACCATCAGCCATGTTCCTTTCTCCCTCCTGAGAATTTTTCAAGGACTCGACCGTCCGATCTCAATGATATCAAGCACTTTCCTAATTTTTTTTTGTTTGTTTTACTCCCTGAGGTTTCCGCTCAATGAGCTACCCTGAGACTAAAATAATTAAAAGAGGAAAGACGCACGCAGACAGAACGCATTAATTGCGATAAGTGATTCGGGAGCCTGTGTCCTACGTTGTCAGTGTGGTGGAAGCTACGTGCTAGTTGAACCAGTTGAGTGAGCAACATCACGCCAATACTTTCGCACGGAGAGCAAGGTCAAGCTGATGAAAGTCGAGGGATAATTTTTCCGGCCAGCGGGTCACCATAATCTCAGCTTTGATTAGTCGAAAGCTGTAGAAAGGAAAGAACAGTAATGCCCCTCCCCTAAAAAATAATAACAACACTTAAAATTAAGCAAAAAACACGGGGTTGCGGACGCTCGCAACGCCCGACCAAAGGGGCTCGATTACCTTGACAGTGGCACTCTATGGCCATGCCTATATATTCCAGAACGTTTTTTTTTAATTTTGTAATTAAATTAATTACACATTTTTGTAACTAACTGTAAAGTTATTTTTCTTATTTCAATAACGCATCTACTCCACTCCGCGACATTTATTTTTTTTTTGAAAAAAATGAAGAAAACTGAAACAAATAGTGAGAATTTTTTTTTTTTTAAGAAGGTCGTTTTGATTCTTGGTTAACACCTAAGTTGACCAGCCAAGCTCTAGATCCTGGTGACGCGGAATATCCCTAGAACAGAGCATACGAGTTGGTCGGCGTTTAAGTACATGCCTGGCACCTATATCACATGATAACTTCGAACACCGGCAACCACCGTGCTGGTGGTTATGCCACGGCCATTCTCAGTAAGAGCCACGGTAACCTGCGCCACCTTCAGCTGTAGCGATTGCTGCGCATCCCGGCGATCCTTTCATCGGCATGCCCGCGACAGAGTAGCCATCAAGCTAGAGAAACTACGTGTGACAGGGAAGGAATGCGGCCGCATATTACTGAGCTTGCGGGACGGATTTCATAGCTGCAAATAATAACATTTTTCTCACTTCTTTATATTCGTGCGCGCCTTTGGACTGGATTGGCTTCTTCGCAATATACACGCCCCGTGCGTCTCGCTTTGTGACGCCCTTTCCAAGCTTCACGTACACTTTCGGGCCTCATTTGCCGAGGACGAGCGAGCGTTCCGCACCTCAAGCCTGCCAGGTGCTAATCAGTCGAGGACGGCCTCGAGTGCACGTGCACGCTCGCAGAGGCATCGGCTAATGCCGTCCGCGATACGGGAACGTTGCGTTTTTTACCAATACTTCACGAAATCGTAACAAGCGTGCTACGAGCGGTTCCTAGAGATGCTTGTCAAATAATTATAGGGCATGTAATGAAGCTTGTTTTGCCGATACAACAACCCTCCACCTCCAAATTCGTTGGATGCATATCGAAGCTTACTGCTCGCAGCGCAAACGAACGGACGCCAAATAATTCCGCACGTACAGGCTGAATGTCATCACCGTAGCTCGGCACGTTCTTACAAGTCCACAAGTCAAAAACTGGGCACCTTTCTTGAAAATACATTGCATGTCACTCCAGGTCCGGGCAGTTAGTGCAATCCTACGTTTTGGTAAACGTATTCGCGCGGTGCGAACTTAACCACCAGCATGGTGCAAGGCCCCGTCCTAGTCTACGTGACGTCACGTACAAGGCATGTATAGTGTTTACTTTGTGAACATTGACATCGCCTCAATCAAATGTACACGAAAACAAAAAGAAAATAAAAGAATGAGAGAAAAATAACTTGCCCTTGCCATCCACGTTTTCTGTGCCCGAAGCTACAGTTGAACTTAGGATCCTGTACACCAAGAACCACAAAAATGCGTAAAACATTTAAGAACAATTATTAACGTAAATATATTGTTTGGATAAATGAAACCGAGCTTACATTTTTTTTTCGTTCGTCACATTGTATTCTGAGCTATGTTCACACATTTACGCCTATGATGCATTTATATGTAGATAGGATACTCCTTAGTTATAACCTAAAACGAGTAATTCTGTGCTTGTTCGACATAAATCAAAAATGCATACTTAATGACTGGTATTCTATGCACCAAGTTAACTGTGTTACGTCACGCCCCGGTGGTGGCGTTTTCGACGCACTTCCGGTCTAGGGTGTGGGCGGAAGTGACCGTGTAGGACGGGGATTCCTAGTGTTGTTTTGGAAGATCCCAGACTAAAATTTGCTTTCTTGTCAAAACGCGACGACTGGAGCTCTGCCAAGAGAGCGGGAAAAGGTGTAAATATCAATTCTTATGTATTTTATGCCTGCGTGGTTCGTCCAAGAATGTGAATAGGTTACATGAAAAGGGAAAGCCAGACACCGATAGGACACAATTGTTTTTGTCGGGGGTACTTTGGGTTTAATTCACGGATACTTGTCGTCAGATTTATTTATTTTGTTCCAACATGAACGCGGGAAAACCGAACCACGTTCAGTGCGTGTTCACGCTCAAACTGCCGTCTGATCGTTCAACTTATTGTCTGGTCATTCAAACAACAGCTGCCAGTAAACCAAACGTTGCGGTAAAAAGTAAGTGTAGGCTTGAAAATAATTTAAAATTTAAAAGCTGTTTGGGGTAGGTAGGTTCCGTGCAAACCGTAGATGCAAGGATATTTTATCATTTTTACTAGTGGCCATCACCAACTTGTTTTCCCTGATTCACTTGTTCCAATTCTGCTCATGATATTCAGTATCCACGTCGAGCATCGCAGCTACTGTCCACACTTTTTCACCCCGAGCGACGTAGCGACTAAAAATGTTAAGCTAACATCTCATCACGTCAATCACTTTAGCATTCTGCGGCGTTCACGAGGAATGAATCAAAGAACGTCACATTACTTACACAAAGTTCTTTTATATGTGATGAGCTTCGTTAGTTTCGCTCACACCACTAATGTTATAGGACATTACTAGGAAGATGTAGAATCAACAGTTTCAACGCGAAAAGAGCACGAGGATTCACATCGACACCGACAACATCATATTCTAATGGTTTGATCATGCGGGACGCGATGCTTCTTTCCCACACATGGCGCAGCACGGCACTGGTGGCGTGCCGCTAGGGAGGCTCCGGTTTGTTTGTAATCATGAATTAGTGTATATGCTCTGTGTCCCAAGCGCGACCTACACTAAAAAGGGTCGACCAGGTCGCCCGCACCTACTCTAGAACGCCGATTTTCGTTTTGCTCTGCCTAAGCTTTGTTTTAGTTCTCATAGTTGCCACTGTTTACGCGGCGCTGCTTAACATCTCCACTTTCCCCACTCGGTAGCAGGCGCGGGTAGCCTGAGGAGGCTAGTATCCGACGCTTTGCGCACGTGAGCGCGTGGGTTTTTTGCGGATAACATCGCTTGACCACGACTCTTGACATGGATCGGTACATCAAGGAGGCATTCAACGACTGGCAGTTACGGTGTACTGCTGCGTACCTCTATACAAGTCGAGCACGCGGACGACGACGGGAATCGCCTTCCACGAGTTCCCGGTGATGGAGACACGGAACGACTGACTAAAGAAAATTTCTCGCCAAGCAGAAGGTGGTTCAGTAATGCACCGAACACATCTATCATAAAGAGAACAAAAGTTGCCTTCATGTTCATCCCAGAGTAGGTCGTGTATTCATTCGCGTTTACAGCGTCTTCCTTTCCACACAGCGTCGCGGGTGTTGTTAACCACTACTTCTTCCTCATTTCGAGCATTCAGTTCGCGATGATGTGATCTGAAAGCCATGCACTTTAAAGGGCGCTGTATCTACGTTCCCGCATTTGCCGTAATTCAGCGGTAAAAACAGTTTTGTTCGTTTGGATCTCTTGCCATGGTGTATGTTTATCATACCCTATTCTGTTAAGGTCGTGAGTTTTAGATGAGCCAGTTTGACGTCGTTTGATTTATCTCATGCTCGAATCAATCTTATATTAATAAGTTTGCAACTTGAGTATTTCATTTTTACAGCATTTAAGAATTCCGCTTAGTTGCTTCGGTCATTGTTTTATGTAATTCCTCGTATTTACATCAGCATAACTGGTCCCTGCTTCGTTCGAGTCCAGGCCATGTCTCGTGCGAGTCCAGCTCCCAGTCTCGTGCCCCGTGCAAGCGGGAGCACATCCTCTTCACACGCACCTGGTTCGCTCTGGCCACACACATGGCCAGTCGCTACCACACATCCCCCTCCCCTTGGGAATGATCAGTCATCTAAGTATCGAGCAGGACGTCTAATGCAGCGTCCCGTTCTTGTGTGAGGATGTGATGCGTCCTCACACCCTCCTGTGGTACTTCTTGCCCATCACTATCGGCAGGAGCCGCCAAATCGGTGAAGGTCTGAGTGGTCTCATTGGTGTATGGTATGAGATGCGTACGATTTCTTCGCACGACGCTTTGGCCGGTGTCAACGAGATATGAGCGTGGCTCTGATGTTGGGCACTGCACCGTTCCCTTCCGTTGGAGATCGACAACCCATACGTCTGTTCCATCGACTATGTCGGGCAGATGGCGGACACCATGGTGTTTGTCGTAGGCCGACCGTTGCTTGAGCCGGTAGCTTGTTTCAAACTTCTCGAGCTGCTCTAGGTTTGGAGCTGTTGGCCTCAGCAGTCTGTTCGGGATGGGAAGCTTTGACCGCAATCGGCGTCCCATAAGTAGCTCGGCTGGGCTGTACCCGTTTTTCAGGGGTGTTGTTCGATAAGACAGCAGGGTCTCATACGGGTCTCTTGTCTTATTCATGGAGCTCTTTATTATTTTCACTGCAGCCTCCGCAAGTCCATTGCTTTGTGGATAGTGAGGGCTCGAGGTTATATGTTGGAAGCCGTATTCTCTAGCAAAAGTGGCGAATTCTGAGGTTGACACTCGTGAAAATTGTGGGCCATTGTCCGAGACGACAACTTCTGGAATACCGTGTCGTGCAAAGATACTCTTGCAATGGTTCACTACGACCTGTGCGGTCGTATTCTCCAGGCGGGCGATCTCTGGATATCTGGAGAAATAGTCGGTCACGATCAACCACCACTGCCCCTTCTGGTAGAATAAATCCATTGCGATCCGTTGCCAAGGTCTCTCGGGAAGTTCGGTGGGTTTTAGCGGCATCTTTCTATTTGTTGATCCTTCGATGCAAAGATGACAGCTCTTAACTTTTTCTTCAATTTCTTTCATCATTCCTGGCCACCACAACGTCTCTTTAGCTCGCGCCTGGGTCTTCTCGATGCCAAAGTGTCCCTCGTGAAGAAGACGCAAAATTTCCGATCTGCAAGATGTTGGCACAAGGATCCTTGCTGTGAACATAAGCAAGTCGTCTTCAAAGGTGAACTGATGGCGAAACGGGTAGAAAGGCTTAACTTCGTTGTTTAGGTCACGGCGGCAGGGCCATGTATTCTTGCAATAGTATCTTATTTGTTGACAAACCGGATCCTTTTCCTGGCTGTCGATGAGCCACTGGAGGCTGGAACTGGCAGCTGGAACGGTTGACCTTACAAATTGGACAAATGCTTCAACCTCTTCTTCCAGTTCAGACGACTCTTTTAGGGGAAGAGGTGCTCTTGAGAGCGTGTCCGCGGCCATGAGCTGCTTTCCTGGAACGTACGTTATCTCGTACGTGTATCTCATCATGCGCATGCGCATTCGCTGAAGTCGTGGAGTGAGATCGTTTAAAGACTTGGAAGCAAATAGACTCACGAGAGGTTTGTGGTCAGTCTCTAACTTGAATGTTTTCCCGACGAGGTAGTCGCTGAACTTTTCGCACGCCCACACTGACGCGAGGCCCTCTTTCTCTATTTGCGCGTAGCGTTTTTCTGTATCTGTCAGCAGTCTCGAGGCATAGGCGATAACTTGGAACCTCCCGTCGTCTTGTCGTTGACGGAGAATGGCACCAAGTCCATACGATGAGGCATCTGCGGTCACTACCGTTTCTTTGTTGGTATCGTAGATGCCCAGTACTGGTTCAGATGACAAAACAGCTTTCCATCTGTCAAATGCGTTTTGCTGGACTGGTCCCCAGACAAACTCTTGCTTCTTTGAGAGCATCGAAGTTAGTGGCTGCAGGATTTCGGCGAAGTTCGCCACGAACCGAGCCAGATAGGTCGCCATTCCGAGGACCCTCTGTAGCTCTTTTCTTGATGTAGGCGGTGGCATATCCATAACAGCCTTGAGTTTTGAAATGTCGGGTCGAATTCCCAGGCTGTCTATTCGGTGACCAAGGAACGTGAGTTCCTGTACACCGAACAAGCATTTGTCCTTGTTGAGAGTAATTCCTGCACTGCAGATCTTTTGAAGGACGTTACGGAGTCTTTCGTCGTGTTCTTCTTTGCAGGATCCCCAAATCAGAACATCGTCCATGAGGCATACGACACCGCTGAGTCCTTCAAGGATGCTTGACAGTTGTTTTTGGAAATGTTCTGGAGCAGATGAGATCCCGAATGGGAGTCGGTTGAAACAAAATCTGCCGAAAGGTGTGATGAACGTGGTGAATTTCTTGCTTTCGTCGCTCAGGGGAATCTGCCAAAACCCGGAGTTAGCGTCGAGTTTCGAGAAGATTTTCGCACCCTGAAGAAGGCCAAGAGTGTGTTCGACGGACGGAATGGGATGCCACTCTCTCAAGACATAGCGATTTAATTCTGTGAAGTCAACGCATATGCGCACTGCTCCAGTCTGCTTTGGTACGATCACCATGGGTGCGCACCATTCGGTTGGGTCACTGACGGGGGAGATGACGCCGATGTCCTCCATACGTTCAAGTTCTTGCTTCGTCTTTTCGTACAGTGGGATCGGGACACGACGTGGCGAGCTTAGAGCGAACGGTTTCGCGTTCTCCTGAAGCTGCAGGTGATATTCCCCAGGGAATGTTCCCAACCCTGTGAACAGTGATGGAAAGTCGACTTTCGGGTTTACCGTCGTTTCGATCCTGTTGATTGGTGAAAGTAGTTGGAGCCCTTCGATAGCCGGCTTTCCTAGAAGGGGTATGGTGACGTCTTGGAGAACATAGATGTTCTGCTCGGACACTCGGTCCTTGTAGGACATTGCGAGGCGTACCACACCTTGTATTGCTAGCGCCCTTCCGTCTGGTCCACGAAGTTGGCGAGGTGGATTCTGCAGTAGCGGCCGTGGTTCAAGCTTGTTGAACACCGCTGGTGGGATTACAGTTTCGTCGGCGCCTGTGTCGATCTTAAATCTCACTGGCTCGGACTGGACTAACACATCAACCTCCCAACTATTTACTGGCGGAGATGTCACTATTCCAAGGAAACCGACGTTGGGACCTGGAGCTTCTACGAAGTCCACTCTTTTTGATAGGCAGACCTCGAAGAAGTGCCCTTTCTTGTGGCAATTTGTGCATACTTTGGACCGCGCTGGACACGAGGTACGTGGATGCGTGTCTCTTCCACACCACCTGCATTGTGTTCGGTTGTCTGATGGCATGGTCAGCGGACCTTGCTGGTATGGAGTATTTTCTCTCTGTCTTCTATCATGAGGACCCTCGCGTTTGCTTGTACTGAGGGCCGTAGAAGCAGTGTTTTCTTTGTCCGATGACGAAATCTTGTGGACGTTCGAATTTCGATCCTGGTTTAGTTCCTCCTGTTGTTTGCGCACGCTTTCTACTTGTCGGGCTGTTTCCAGCGCTGTCTGAAGCGTTAGGTCGGCGTTAAGTTGTAGCTTTGCAGAGAGTTTTGAGTCTTGAATGCCGACCACGAAGCGATCCCTCACCAGTTGCTCTCGCAGATTGCCGTAGTCGCAGTCCTTTGACAGGGTATGAAGTGTCGTTGCGAACTCTTCAATGGACTCTCCGTCTTGTTGGGATCTCATGTTGAAGCGTGCCCGCTCAAAAATTATGTTCCGCTTTGGGATGAAGTAGCTGTCAAACCTTTGCAGTACGACGTCAAAATTCTTGGAATCCTCCGCGGACAACTGGAAAGTGCTGAGAACGTCCTCTGACTGATCTCCCATTATATAGAGGAAGGCGTCAATTTGGTGCTCCTCAGGCTTTGCGCAGAGTCCTGATGCGGTTCGGAACCGTTCGAAGCGTTTCTTCCACTTGGGCCACTCATTTGGTGACGTAAAGCAGAAAGGTTCAGGTGGCTGAATCATAAACGATGCCATCGAAGCAGAAGGTTTGAGGCTGGCTTCAGCCATTGCTCACCTTTCTGTGCAGCAGGTGAAGAATGTTCGTCGTTCCTCTATTCTGACACCATGTTTTATGTAATTCCTCGTATTTACATCAGCATAACTGGTCCCTGCTTCGTTCGAGTCCAGGCCCTGTCTCGTGCGAGTCCAGCTCCCAGTCTCGTGCCCCGTGCAAGCGGGAGCACATCCTCTTCACACGCACCTGGTTCGCTCTGGCCACACACATGGCCAGTCGCTACCACACAGTCATTACTGCACAGTTTTCAACAAGTATACTTGCAAGATAAGTTACCAATACCAAACAATTTCAGTCCCAGGAAAACAGTCATGGATACCAAGTGAGAGGGGCAATGTCTGCAGGCTCATTTGAAGCCAGGACACGAAAGAGAGGGCCTAAAAAGGCAAAGAATGAAGACCGAGGCTTTACCCTCCATCTTTCTTGACTACTCATCGTATCTGCTAGCAGCGCCTACTAAGGAAAAGCGAACATTAAGTCGTGTAGCCCCCACCGGTTTCTTTTCTGCTCTGTCAAGATGCGTAGAAAAGGGTGAATGCACTTCGCGTACATGAGAAGGTCTTAATCTTGATCTTGAGGTACAGAATATTACATATACAATTTCGGGGTTAATCTTTTTCGCTCGAGCTAATACCACTAACAAGTATGAATTGATTTATTTCTTAAGTCTTGATAGTTGGTTTTGCCGTGGATGCCGCAACTGCAATGGTGTCTGTTACAGCAGCTCCAGGGCAGCTTCAGCTGACGCTAAACACTGGACCTGTTCCAGACTCGCCCTACAAGCCCCCACCGAAGCCCGCCGTACAGTTCGTTCTTGAGTCCTATGTGGGCGGCAACCTTTGCTGCTGTGGTGCTGGCGAAGGGGCCGCAACAGCTGAAGACTTTCAGTAGCGCATTCTGCCTGCTCTTAATAAGGATCCTTTCTTTGATTGCCAACAGGACTGTTCCATTGCGCATAAGAAGCTGCCTCAGCCTCCTTTCAAAATTCATGAGGCCAATATTGTACAACTATACGAATGGCATGACGAAGACCCATGTCAAGATGAAAATGTAAAAAAAAGGTCTGATGTCAAGGAAATGACTCAAAATCTGAAACATGATTGGGCACTTGTACAAAAGTGGTTCATTTTTGTTATTTTGAAATTTTATAGATAGTGACCTTGCTCAGTAAATGAACGCACACTGACCTCGCGATGGTTAAGCATCCCTATAGCGAATTTGACTTGACCCGTAAGCTGGGGACACGGATGAAATGTAAGACTACAGACTTTCATATTGGAAACTTGGCATTCTTTTCTCTCATTTTAAGGGTTGTTTAAAGGGATACTACAACGAAATTTCGGCGCTCATTTTTTTGGTCTATATGTGTTCAAAAGAGCAGCATCACATGGAACATACCAATATCTTGTTAAAAAAGTCTCGAAAAGGAATTTTAAAACGAATTAAACGATTAGCAAAGAGCACCTGGTGGATGTCGCTAACGCCTCGTTTGTAATGCTCGTCTAGGAACCTTGACAGCTAGTGACGGAGGTCGTCTCGCCTCCGGCCACGACGAGAGAAGGGGGAAGGAGGAACTCCCCTCTTCCCGAGAATCCCTTTTGTGTGTCGCAGAAGTCGCTATTGTCCCCCTACAAGATTATAGAAGATTAACCCGTCACTCAAAATTCGCACAAAAGCAGCCGCTTCGGTGGCTGGAACGACTAGGCCATCCTCTCGACGTCAGCCTCGCCGTAGCTTTGCTCGTCTTGAGACGACCTACGTCACGATTGCGTTGGATGTCACGTGCTCTAAGCTGGGCCTTCTCCGAGCGCTTGCCAGAGTGGACCGTTTATAACGAAAAATACAGCCACCAGGATCAAAATACAAACGTGCGATTGTCATTTACGGATATTGTGGATCATATTCAACCTATTTTTGAACACGACGGGAATATTTCAAAATTCGTTGAAGTATCCTTTTAAGATGCCATCTAAAACAAAATGTAACCGTTAAAACTATTCCTACAATATATATGCTATTGCAGTTAGCCACGTGTTTCTGACTCGTAACCTGAGAGTGTATATAGCAGCTGTAATGTTTTTGATCATCAGGTACTATTGCCATTTAAAGGGAAATCTAATTGTTTCCGAATTTGGGTAAAAATGCTGAAATCGTTTTCATTTGCCCTCCAGGATAACGAATATCGAGGTTATATTTCAATTTGATAAAAGCAGGCTGCAAGAAATCATTTTCTAAGTTCTGCTGAACCGCCCCTCTCCCCCCCCCCCCCTCCCCACCTTTTCCGGAGCGTTACGTCATAAAATGAGTTTGCGGAATCTCCGCTCTCGCGCATCCTCGGCGCATTTGAAAGCTAAACACTCGCGCTCTTGCTATTAAAAAAAAAGCCAGAAGGGGGCGTCACGACTGGTGTCAGTGTGGGGGAATATAGCTGGCAAGCTTGTAGCTGCACTCGTTGCCCACAGGAGCTATACGCGCTTGGCGACCGAAATATCCTTTTATGGCGTAAGGACTGGTAGGAGGTTCATCGTGTTTTCTCGCGTTTTGTTACATATTCGGGGAAACCAAACGTGATGTTCAAACTCACGGGATGTTATACTCAAAAAATTCACGTCAAACTAAATTTTTTTTAGAGCGCAGCTCTTAGGCGCTCGTTTCCGGCTTGAGCGGCGTCGCCGTCGCCGTCGGCGTAACCGCGCGGTGCATGATAGGTAAATTTCCCCGCTAAATTTAGCGGAAAATTTTCCCCGCTAAATCTAGCGGACATATTTTTCCCGCTAAATCTAGCGGAAAATTTGCCCCACTAAATCTAGCGGAAAAGCTTCCCCGCTATGTCTCGCGGAACATTTTCCCCGCTAAATTTGGCGGAAAATTTTCCCCGCTAAATTTAGCGGAAAAGTTTCCCGTCTAAATTTAGCGGAAAATTTTCTCCCTAAATCTAGCGGAAAATTTTCCCCGCTAAATTGAGACGGAAAATTTTCCTGCTAACTTTAGCGGAAACTTTTCCCCGCTAAATCTAGCGCAAACTTTCCCCGCTAAATTTAGCGAAAAATTTATCCGCCCCCCACCCCGCGAGGTCACGTGACCCTCCTGGTCACGTGCCCCCCCCCCCCCGTGCCTTCCCCTCCTCCTCAAGAGCTGCGCTCTAATTCGGTGTTACAGGGAGTTGTAAACGGCTTTCATTTTTTTTAAAGAACCTCTTCAGCTTCTTTTTAACAGTAAGTGTATTACAATGTAAATATATTTTCTACGGCCGTTCTTGGCAATGCTTTTTTGTCACTTTGGTGTTCTTGTATAAAATTGTTAATGGTGTTTTTATTCTTCATAAGCAACATAATTAAGTCTATGCATATATCTTAATGATCTAGGTTTATTTGCTCATTGTTTTGACCTTCTGGTTTTTATAACACTGACTTCTCTGCAACTGATTTCAACAGTTTGGGTCTACCTGTATCCATTGTGACAAATATTTTGGAGATGAGCTAAAATGTGCTACTGCATTTATGTTTTTTATTTCGCAAAGGTATGCTGACACCTGTTTAGGTTAGAATTTGGTTCTCACGAATGAAGCAAACCATTGTTTGGGTGCTATTGCTCAACATAAAGAAATAATAGTAATATTCATATTTTACCTGAATGTCACACTACTTTGACTATGTTTAAACATGTTCAAAACTTTTCCTCTTCCGCACAAAACTAAAAACACCAAATTATATATTTGGGTTTAGATTAATGACGTCGTCGCTGGCTTGCGAAACTAATAATATTAATATTTATTAGCGAAAGTTAAAATTCTCTGGGAGACACGCCAGAATGGGCTTAGGCCCGTACCCATGAGCGTCCCCTAGGCAGAGCGCTTGAAATAGGTTCCGCGCACAATTAATAGCACGACGGCGAAATACGCTGTCGCTCGATTCGGTTCACGGAATATGTCGTTAAGGACGGTGCGTAGTCTCCGATAGAAAGAAAGGTATAATTAATCGCACTTGTACAGGCCCAACAAGGCACCTGCCGACGCGCCGCATTTGCGCCACGAGAGCGCACGGTTTGAGGATCTCGCATGGCTTAGCCTGCCGGATTTTTCGGTACCCAGCCATGGTCACGTGGTAATTTTAGGTGCGCCCGCTTTATGTAGGAAAAGGAGAGCTGAGCTGTTCTCTGGCTGCGCCCAGTGCAGTCAAAACCACGGGCTGGAGGGAGAGGAAAGCTGCTTTTGTGCGAATTTGGTGTTTACGGGCTAATCTCCAAAGGGGGCGAATAGTGATGGGGGGGGGGGGGGGTTCACAAAGAGTGTACGAGTAAAAGGGGACTTCCTCTTTCCTCTCCTTTCTAACTGCTTGGGTTCCGCTCTCGCTCCTCCTGGTTTGGTAGCGCTGCGCACAATGGACCTGTATTGTATTGTATTGTATTCTGCGGCGCAATCTCTTTGAAACGAGAGTCGAAGTTGGACACGCCAAAAAAGTTAAAAAAAAAGAAAAAAGAAAGAAAAAAGGGGGAGAGGAGTGGGGAGGTCGTCAGGACCCACCATCTGTCGTCGATGACCCCTGGTGGGCGGAGGGTAACAGCTACACGATCACGGTGGTTCAATCGGTACGCACTGACTTCTCGGTGCGCAAATCACCGTCGCACTTTCCACCACGCCTCCAGTCTTTGCCTAGAACAGGCCACGTGGTCATGTTCATTCGTGAAGCCGAGTGCCTGCTCGATGCGGGAATCTCCGATGGGCGCTGGCAGGAGCCTCTGGCACGTGAGCAGCAAATGCTCGGTGGTCTCTTCGTCTTCTCCACAGGCGCTGCATGTCATGTCCGTCACGCTACTGTCAAACTTTCGACGGTACTGTCTGGTGCGCAGGGCACCGCCGCGGGCCTCGATGAGTAGGCGACTTCCCAGCGTGTTCCTGCAGAACGTTATTGGAGCAATCTCGGTCTTGAAAGATGCATACAAATGCATGCTAGTATGCTGTTGCATTCCCAATGTCCAGCGCTCACTTTCGATAGCCTTTATCTGCGTTCGCACTTTACGCACCCAATCTTTTTCAGCTTGAGGCTCATCACTCATGCAAAAGGCTCCAAACTTTGTGCCGAGGCGGGTGACACGATTCCTCCACGTCGAATGGATGTTCTTGAGGTGAATGTAGATGAAAAGTCGCCGTGCCCAGCGGTCTTCGTTCATATGCCGGAGTCGTGCGTAGTACTCTAGCTTGCTGCTGGCTTCTCGTGCCTCGAAAGATGACCATCCGACGTCACCTTCAACAAGCTCGTTTGCTACTTGTCCATGGCATCCCAGCGCTTGACGTCCGACATCTCTTTGGCGTCGTTCAAGATATTCACGAAGCTCGCTGGGTATGCCAATCACAGAGTTTCCAAAAGTCAGTCCGGGTACCGCGACGGCCTTCCAAAGTTCCCTGGTAACGACGTATTGGTCGCAGCTCCAGAGGCACCGTCTTCGCAGTATGTTTCGCTTACGCACTGAGGACGTCCTGAGGTTTTGGTGATACTCAGCGAGGTAGTTTTCCGTAGCTGATAGTGTCACGCCAAGGTACCTGTACTTGGTGCAAACAGGGATCGCCGCACCTTGTAGGATGAGTGGTCCAATGCTCTCCTCCTCGCGGGAAAAAATAACTGTCGCTGACTTGTGAGCATTGAAGCGTAATTGGAGTTGATCCGCCTCGGTCTCACATGTGGCCAGCAGTTTCCTCATGTCCCCCACACTGTCGGCCATCAAGACAAGGTCATCAGCGTATGCAAGTCCAGGTAGCCGCCATGTAATCACCTCCCCGTGTTGGAGATGCGTCAAAGAAAAACCGATGGCCGTTTTCTCCAGCGCTCTTTCCATGCTTTCTCCTTTTTTCCATGCTTTCGCGCTTTTTCCAGTACCGAGCGCCGTCTGGGGAGTTGTCTGCGAACTACAATGCAAGAGCAGCCAAACATGACTCCGCTCATCAAAACACATTGGCATCGTGCCGTTGTATCGGTTTCAGTTCTTTTTATACCACATACTACCGATACAAAAAACAATGCGTCAAAAAAGACGGAATACGTGCAAAGATAGATGCTGACAATGTTGCTGTCGCCATTATCGCAGGGCACCGCGTCCCGGTGTCCTGCCAAAATGGCGGCGGCGAAAAATTGTACGCATGCGCAGGAGCCACTACTGGAAAAAGGTCCATTAGCCTGCAAGTAAGAAAACAAAGCTCTGAGCACCTCTATCTCCTTCTTTTCACCCCATAAGCTGACAATTTTGGGTAAAAGCACTATTGTGTCTGTCGGATGGCGCTACGCGCTCACCTCAGCCTATCAACCGCTTTGTTTCATCACCTCACCGCGCTCCCTGTGCGTGGGTATGGGCGACAGCGTCATCATGCGGCGGAATACAGGTTTTCCAAACAAATGTATACAGGTTTTCTTCGCCGAAAAAATAGACTACGGCGTCGCCGAACGCTCGTTCTCGGTTCAAAGGTAGCGCTAGAGGTCCCGAACCAGTGCCAAAGTTTCAGCCCGAACCTATATCTGATATCAAGATTTATAAGCGATTTTCTCACAATTTCAGTGGGAAAATGGCGGCAGACGGAGTCTCCGAATACATGGAGCCCTACGGCGCCAGAAACCGAAAAAGGTCGGGAAAATGGGCTCCATTCTCCCATTGCAATTTTCACAACGTCACATAACTTTTGAATAAGATATCGGTTTGGAGCTGAAACTTCGGCATCTGGTTCGGGCCTCTGCCTTAGGGGGGATATAGTGGTTCAGCAATGCATAGTACATGTTTTGTTGCTGAAAAACAAAAAGCCTGTAAATATTTGGTAGGGGACACCCCGCATATATGCACGACGCGCTGGAAAGGCAAATCACGCTCTCAGCTTAGGAAATGAACCTTAGCGCGCGCCCAGCTCTAGAAACCTACGGCGAGAGAAAGCGAGAGAAACCAGTTTTTGTATAAATTTTGAGTGACGGTCCAGAATCTCCGACCGCGACCAAAATGACGCTTGCAAAGCACACACACGAAAAAAAGCAGTCCAGTGTTAACGCACAGTACAGTTGCAGCGATAGCTGCTACACGTCACATCGAAGTAGTTGGGCATAGGATTCGGATCTCACGCAATCATGGTCTGTGTGAACACGAGCGTTCGGAACAAAAAGGACATCTAATCATAAAGTTTCGAAAATTTTTCAAAGAAGCTTTTTTTTTATCCGAAGCCTCGTAAAAACGCTACTCCCAGCACTGAGTTCTTGGCATTTTGTTATCGGTTATTTTTTATATATATATTTACCGAGAACGCGCTACTAATAAGCATCGTGAACTGCTAAAGAAGGACATTGAGGCTACTTATATAAACTTTGCTCACACGCGAGGGTTGCAGCACGCCAGTGATTACCGTCTCTTGTCTTACCCAAATTCTGAGTACAGTGAAGCGGACGTTGACGAGCAGCTTCCAGAAAGGACTATAATAATTCATTTATTTCTCTCATATAGTTGGGGGACGGGACCGAGCAAAAAAGCTGACAATACTGCGGCTGGCAGAGACCACCCCCCCCCCTTCCCCCCTCCACAATGGCGGATAGTGCCCAAACAAAAAGAACAGAAAATATGGAAATTCATCAAAGGTGGTGTCGAAGAAATGAATACAAGCATTACCTAATTTCACACAAAAGACTGCAAATAAATGAATATATGGTTTAAGTGTACCAATACAAAGAAAAAAAAAACGTATCTGTTTTATTCTTACATAAAAATTGTACATTGGCAAATCACAGCACAATTTATGTATATCAAATCCACTTGAAAACATGGTATGTAAGCAAAACATATATCTATATAGGCAGCAATGAACTATAAAAAGCAATAGAAAGAAACAAGGTAGAGTAAATTTTACGTAAAGAGACCTTTGGTTTCGAAAAGAGTGCGAAACAAATCACTGCTGTTCGCTATATTGTCATTTAGAGCTTTTGGTAGTGTGTATTTGAGCATTTTGAATCGATAATTTGTTCTGCATACGTTCACCTTCCAGTATTCGATGTCGTGGGTTTTGAAAGAAGGATTATTTCTGGTTAATAAAAACAGAGTTGTTCAAATTTCGAATTTTTTTGACGATTCAGATAAAAAGCGGCGGCTCAGCCTATAAGTATAGATATCGAAAATTCTTATAATAGCAAGCCAGCTGAAATGAAGGCAAAAGGATGGAAAGCATGAGTAGCACTACAACATGCAGTCACAATTTTCTCTTGGACTACATGCAATGTTTCTAGGTTTGTACCCGTTGTTGTGCCCCAGACAAGATGGAAGTAACTAACATGTGAGTAAAATCGGAAGTTATAAATTTATATTTAATATTTAAATTTAATATACTTATATAATATATTGGCGTAAGATAGTCTACATGCCTGGTTGCCAAGTCAAATGCTCTGAATATAAAATTCCTAGATTTTAAAATATTTTGAAATATCAATAACACATGAATTGTGTTATTGATGTGAATCAATAACACATGAATAACAACAATTTCGGGGTTTGTGTTAGTTTACTTTTGGGGAAAAAACAACGGATATTGTTTTTGTATATTTAATGTTCAAAAAGTATTGCGCAGCTCATTGATACAACTTTGCTCAAGTAATATTTGCCATGTCTATAACGTCGGCAGCTTTATGACCTGAAAAACATAAACGAGCGCCATCTGCGTAACTAACAAACTTCGCTATCTGTGCTAACGCTAGGTATATCAATAATAGATATTACATTAAAAAGAAGTGGACCAACCATGCTCCCTGTGGGACCCCCGAAAGAACTGGTTTACCCGAGAAGAGTATTCATTCAGGTGGAAAAACTGCTGTCGATGCTGTAAATAGGAATTAAGTAAAAAGGTCATGTCCCCGTACACCGTAGTGTTCGAGCTTTCTAATCAACATCTCGGGGTGTAACAAGAAGAAGGCTTTTATAAAATCGATAATAACGCCAAGTACAATTTGGCGATTTTGAACATTTTGTGAAAGAGAATTATTTCTGAGTTACTTACAAGGACCCGGTAGAGTGCGTTTTCCGGAATCCTAATTGACAGGAGGTGAATATGTCGTGCTTATAAAGAAGTCAAACATACGCTCATGCAGTAATAA
Source organism: Ixodes ricinus (assembly GCA_037355805.1). Classification (NCBI taxonomy): domain Eukaryota; kingdom Metazoa; phylum Arthropoda; class Arachnida; order Ixodida; family Ixodidae; genus Ixodes; species Ixodes ricinus. The sequence goes on along the minus strand of JAZHYW010045000.1, from coordinate 48,881 downwards.
ATTCGAGGCCCTTGGAAAAAAACAGGAACAATTGAAAGTTATTTAAAGGTATTAAGGTCGGTCTTATCCTCCTTTTGTATAAAACCGACACTTTAGCGATTTGCATATGGTTGGAGACCACTCCCGTTTTGAGACTGCTTAAATATGCGCGATAAGCAAAGCGCTATTAGATGAACGAAGAACTAAAAATAGCAACAGCACTGACTGTGATAATATTCAAGTCCAACCAGTAACCAGGGCGAACTTCGAATATTATCACGGTCAATGCTCCTGCTGTTTTCAGTTACATACCTTTAGTGATCACCTCAGCATTATGTGTGGGATTTAGTAAAGCTGAATGTCTATTTTCCAGAGTGGAAGGCAAAGCGGCTGCGTTACTGAGCTAGATGTGACTTTATCTTGAATATTTACGAAAACGCTATTGAACTCACTGGCTAATGACATATCACCCAATTGCTGATTACCTATTGAGAAGACCCTGGATTGGTGCCGGTGGCAAATTTCACGTCAGGACAGAATTAATATTATTTTTCAAGTAATTTCGCTATTATTACCGGGAGAAAAAAAAGACATTTCTCAAAATATTGTGCTCGTAAACAGCGCAATTTTTCGGTTTAGTTTGTTAAGAAAAGACACGAAATCTTCAAGGGCGTTTAGATCTCCTGTGCTTAAAAACATCTGACATAGCACGTCTTTAATATGAATTTCTTCGAGGAAGTCAGGAGTACCCCATAACTTCCGTATATATAAAAAAATACTTTCCAGCGAAGGTGATGCGCATACAGACGTATAAAATTCTCCAAAAAAGTCGTCGTACGGCTCATTGGCATAACGTAAATAAAACAAAAAGTTTCAATTGATAAGGGATAGTTGGCTGTTGGAATTCATTTATGCGATGTGAGAAAATATCTTGGAAGCAGCGAATATCCTTGCCAGTGCTCGATATTAAGTTGTGCTTCCCTCTATGCAAATAAATAATGGAAGGTGATGGCTTGTTTTATACGGTTTATAATTCCCGATTTGGCCTTTACAAAATTGTAGTTTGTAAAAAAAGAAATCCAACGAGAGACTGGGTCGATGCTATAATTCGTTTTGGCTCACTGATTACATTAAGGCATCTGTTGAATTTTATAATGAGATTCATTTCTCTTTTCATGTCGGAATCACTTCACATATTAATATTAAAATGCCCGCCACATATTACGTTGTATTTGCCTTCATTCACAAAGGCCAAAAACGTTTCAAGCAAATCTAAGATAATATTTTATTTACTATTAAGAAACCAATAAATCACAGAGCCGATATTTGTTTTTTTTAGCGTAGCATTAGTATTTTGTGGTCTTGGGTTTCGCAAGTAATATTGGATGATATTTTACAAGTTCTTCAAGCTTTTGTATGCATAGAGACACGTCCTTCTCACCGCGTGCTGCGATTAAGACAATAATTGTTAAAATACCGCAACGCGAAGGCGTCTGAGTCATTGTTATACCATGTTTCCGGGAGCATTATCTCGTCAAAGCTAAAATTACCTTGATTAAAAAAAAATGATCCTAGGTCATCACATTTATTTCTTGCTGACTGCAGTTAAGGTAAAAACACATAAAATATTGTTGGTTCATGCTGTGGATAAGATCTAAGCTTAGTAGGAGTGAATACTGGGCGTTATCCATGACTCATGATTGGCTGGTGCTCGCTCGAAAAATTCTGATTTTAATTTGTTATTTTTTCCACATTCGCCATGCTAGGAACACGGATCGCAACAACCTGATTTTCTTCACGAGCAAAAATCTTCCGGCCAGACGGCCAGACAAATTTTCAGCCGACGGTTTTCTTTTGTGCGGCTGCAGAACCGAGGAGCCTTTTGTTTGAACTTGTTAATTGCTCATTCACGTAGATAGGTCTGTCCTGCCTGTCGTAATAGAGGTATTTTGTTGTCACCGTGTTCTTCTTGCACTTTTGCAAGTTTTTGCTGGGGAGAATGACACAGTAGCATCTAAGCTGGCCATAAATTGCCCTACTGTGGTAATGATAACGTGTAGCAAACGTAATAAAAAGAAACAAAAGTTGAAGGTCGGTTATAGCGGCACTCATGCACAGCTGTTGCCAAGGGGCTATACTCAGAGTCATCTTTTTTGTGCTACGTAGTGGAAGCTAGCTTAACTTTCACAGCGCTCCAACTCTGTAAAAGTTAGTTGCTCGAGCGCATGCAAATGAGGTGCCCACGACAATGCCACTCGCTCTCGCAGCAGTGCGGGACTGCTGCACAGTGGAATCTATGCTAGTCTTGACAATGTATCACAAAATAGTTGACGCAGGGTATAGTCAAAGCTCTTGCGAAACTCTAAAAGAAAGAAGAATACACAGTTCGAAACTATAATTTACCGGTTGATTTGGGATAATGCAAAGATATATTCAACTGTTTAGGTTACAACCGGTTGGTGTTACGAGAAGCGTCATTTCTGGTCAGCGTCAACTCCCAGTCTGGAGCTTCCAGGTGTCCCGGGTTTCTCCGTAGCTCGCCGCTGGACTCCTGTTTGCCGGTGTCTCCAGTTGGATCAGCCGTGGTTTTGGGCTCACTAGGTCGTGTTCGCTATACGTGGCGAACACGAACAAAGTACACGGCAGAAACGGGCGCGTTTTCAGTGCTCTCCAGTCAAAACACACCGGTCACTTGCAGGGGAACTGCCGAGACTTCTGTCAGTGCCATAGAAATGACGATGGAAGAATAACGGACCGCCATACCCAGCTTACCGACGGGCAATTTGGGCCTTCTGTATTTCTACACGGAGCTCTCCCCGCGCGGCCATAATGAGCACCGGACTTTCATGACGCTTTGCGAGACGTGGTAGATAGCCGGCGAATCCTTGGAATAGGTAAATTCCAGATGAGTCTCATGTAAATGTCGACTTCGTGTTTTTTTTTTTAAGGAACCACGTAGAAACGCGGAAGTTCCTTGGATACCGGATAATGACGTGTTTATCTGAAGATAACGCCCGAGGGCCAACAATGTACGAGATAACGGCGATGTCTCTTTTGACAGCATCACCCGTCGAAGTCCGCGCTGCCGCTATTGACACTATCACGGAAGGGGAGGTACAGTGAAAAAGTGAAAGCCGTTTACAACTTCCTGCAACGCCGAATTAGAGCGCAGCTCTTGAGGAGGAGGAGGAGGGTACGGGGGGGGGGCAAGTGACCTCGGGGGGGGGGTGCGCATGACGTCACTGATGACGTCATCAATGATGATGACGATGCAGATGCCGATGACGTCATCAGTGACGTCACTGATGACGTCATCAGTGATGATGACGATGACGATGCGGATGCCGATGACGTCACTGATTACGTCATCGGCATCCGCATCGTTATCACGTGACCTCGGAGGGTCACGTGACCTGGGGGTCACGTGACCCCAAGGTCACGTGACCATGGGATGACCTTGAGGGTCACGTGACCTTGGAATGACCTTGGAGGTTACGCCCACGGCGACGGCGACGCCGCTCAAGGCGGAAACGGGCGCCTAAGAGCTGCGCTCTAAAAGGAAGGCTCCAACGAGCAGAGCCTCCCCATAGCGAAAGTCGCCCTTGCCCGATGGATTTGCCCGTCTTATATAGTCTACGGGAATGGACGCGCCCGGGTGGCCGGATGTGAGGCGCCTCCCCGGAGGGGCGGACGCGTCCAAGTACCAAGATCCCGAAGGGTGTGCCTTTGGCAGATCGCACGAGAAGGGCGAGGGAGTGCCGTCCGCAAGGGAATACGGCCTCGACTCGCATCCGGGACGCTCCTCGACATGGCGACGCCCCACGGCTTGCCTGAGCTAGGCCTAGATAGGGATGCGAGAAACACTTCGTTCTCACACTCGTCCTCCTTAAGGATAAGGTAGGTTTAATAAAAATAAAAATTAACCTACCGACTCTCGAAAACAAAACAAAACAACGCGGCGGTGCCGCATCCCACATGCACGAGGTAACAAATAATTCGACGTCTTCGGGGACGTGCCCGACGACTGAATTGCTCGCTCACCATGGCGTAGTGTCCCTGGTGGAAGCGGTTCGTGGGGCCCTTAGGACTTGTCGCGGGAAGAACGCGAACAGCTGGTTCCAGGGCAGCGAGCTGTCCGATTGCCGCGCAATCCCGTGGATGAAAAGCGGGCAGTCCCCTGACCGGAAGCTGATCCCGACGGCGCTCGAAGACGAACGGTCGCTGGTTCTACCCGCGGCCGGCAGAAGTCACGGGGCTGCTTGACGAGTCACGCGTAGCCGTTGTCCATGAACGCCGCTGAATTGCCGGAGTCAGGAGACAGCAGCTTCCGAACGGCGCGAAGCAAGGTCCCAGCCGGAAATTCTCTTCGTAGGTAATCTTGTGGGGTCGTACTGCGGTAGAATGACCACTTGGTCTCCGTCCACTTGTGACGACGGCTCGCACCACGCCCCTGCAGTGACGTGTTACACACATGAGCGAAGGTGGCAATAACTAATAACTGACCAATGGCCGTTACGCCACCCTTTCCCTCGGATGCCGTTGTTTGAGGAGTTTCCCTACGGGATGATGCCGGAGCGAACGCTGAGGTGGCCTTCTATTTAGGTCACTCTCTTTCCAGCAAACAATAGCGTCTGACGCACTTGCGAAGGCAGCTGGTGAATTGTGCTCGTCACTTCCCTTAATATGACATATCGCCGCTTACTGGAGCTTCCTCTACGAAAACTCCAGCATATTATTTTTTCCTAGTTCGCAGATTGTAAAGATACGCCTGTTGTTCATAGCCTGCGTTGTCTCGCGTTTTGCCTACATATTGCCGTGGGGCTGCGTAGAGTTCGTCCCCCTCTTCTTCCCTTTCAATGTAGGGTTTGAGATCGAAGACATTCACAGGCCCCCGACTTTTCTCGAGACCTTCTCAGTCAGCTTGTACACGAGCGGTGAAAATACTTCGTGCACTCGGTACGGGCCCAACCACTTTGGTGCCAGTGAAGCAGAAAAGCCTTTGATGGCATCGTTCAGAACATGGTTTCATTTGAGCACGAGATTGCCTACTTCATAGCGGGGATCTCTGGGAGGGCGGTCGCACTGAGCCTTTTGTTTAGCTTGTGCAACTCCTAGATTGCGACGGGCCTCCGAGGAAGCTTTCGTCATCCGGGTTTGTAGCATGCGCGCATGTTCTGTCTGTTTCGGCTGTGCGTCGCTAATCCCGGCGTTTTCCTGAGGACGCGGTTCATTGGGTTCAGCAATTTTCTTCCGGAGTGCTGAAGAAGGTGGGGGCGATGCCCGTCGAATGATTGACAGTGGAATGGAGAGCGATGTTTATCTCAGGAATGTATGCCTACCAGTCGCGGTGCTTTTCGGCAAATGCTGCCAGCATGTGATAGAATTTCCTGTTACATCGCTCCTTGATGTTCGCCTGCGGATGGTAAGGTGTGATTGTTTTGTGCTTGTTGTCCAGCACTTTGCAAGCGTCCACGAAGACCTTTACATTGAAGTAGCTTTCTCTATTTGTTCGAAGAGCTTCGGAGAACCTGAATTGGGTGAACACCTTTATGAGCTTTTCAGTGATTGCTGGGGCCGTCAGCATTTGTAGTGGGAACAGTTCCTACCGATTTGCAGCAGTGGTCAGGGACAACCAACATATACCGATGTCCTTTGGGGATCTTTGGTAAAGGGACGACCACGTTGCAAGCCGCCAGGAGGACTATGGGCCCGAAGTTTTGCCGCCTCTTGGTCTGAAGGTTTGGCAAATGCGGCACGTGCGGGCGTTGCGGAATGCGTCCTTCTTTATGCCCGGCCAGGTTGCGATGTGGCATACCTTTTTGTGTGTCCAAGAGCCACTCGCATGTGCGGCCATGTGCAGAGTCGTGATAGTAACGCATTAGTGCGCACCTCAGACTTTTTGCCACTGCCGCTTTGAACACATTATGTGCGTCGTACTCACATGAGATAAACTCAGCAGGAACCCATCGGCGTTCAGCAGAAATTGATCGAGCGTTTCAGCATCAGCGTCAGATACATCCCTACACTGGGCATTTACCTCGGTTCCAGAAGTTTTATACCCGGCGGACGCACCGCCCGACTCCATGGAGTCCGACCCACTCAAGAGTCGGTCGATCGCCTTTTGACAAAAGGAATCATTCTGCTGATTTTTCAGTAGCTCTTTTTGATGAACCCAAGCCCCACCGCGCTCACTGCATCTACGTGATTCACGCTCTCTTCCGAGGAGTTCAGTGCTGCTGCCTCCACTTTGACTAATTTTCGGCTTCGCATGGCCTGGAATTTGCCGTTGGCTCGGCCTGGGTCCTCGCGGAAAGAATTTTGCAGTGTATGGTGGTTCGCGACAGTTCGTCGGCCACCACTTTTCTGCTGCATTTCCTATACCGCACGACAAAGTGGTATTTCTGCAGTAGCAAGGCAAATCTCGCTAACCGTCCTGTGGGTTCGCGAAGTCTGGACAGCCATATTAAGCTCTGGTGATGTGCTTCGATAGTGAACGTGGTCCCATCGACATGAATGTCGAAGTGTTTCAGGGCAAAGTCAATGGCCAAGCACTCTTGCTCACATGTGCCGTAGTTCACCTCAGCTGGAGTCAGCTAGCGGGTAGCAAATGTTACAGGACCAAGTACAGCCTCGTGCTTTTGAGCTGCACCGCTCGCAAGCCTAGTTTCTCGCGTCCGTATGGCTTGTTCAAGTCGGGACTTCAAGTTCAACTCTGTCCGCGAGCGCTTTACAGGTGCAGCGGAATGGCGCTCTCCTGCTCGGATTCTCAACTCCATCTCACGGACTCCCTTAGTAGCCGCATAGTGGTGCTTGGAGTGATGAGCAGCTTGGGATTAGTTCGCGGTAAAAGTTCGCTATTCCCAGATTGCGACGAAGCGAGTTTTTGTCCGTCGGAGCGAGAAACTCCCAGATGGCGTTTAGCTTCGCGGGTTTGGCGCAATGCGCCCGCGGTCGAGCGTGAATTCAAGTAAGTTGATGCGGGTTTCGGCTATTTGAACCTTTTCTGGTTTCAAAGTGATCACCGCGGGCTCTATCCTGTCGAACACATCTTTGAGATCATGTAGATGATCTTCGAAGGTGTTCAAGTAGACTAGAATGTCGTCGAGATAGGCCATTGCATGTTTCCATCTGGCTTTTCTTAGTACTCGGTCAATCAAGCGCTGGAACGTCATTGGCGCTCCGCACAAGCCAATGGGCACCACTTGCGAATTCGAAAAGCCCGCGGTGAAACACAAAGGCTGTTTTTGCCTCGTCACCCGCCACCATTTCAACTTGAAGGTAGCCTCGGCTTGCGTCCAGGGTAGTGAAAAACCGTGCGCTGCAGAGGTTGGAAAGGATCGAGCCAATGCCCGGTAGCGGTTACGCGTCTTTTTGTGTTGCGTCATTAAGACGGCGATAGTCTACGCAGAGACGTGAGGTGCCGTCTTTCTTTGGAACCAGCACAACGGGAAATCCCCAGAGGCTGTTTTACCGCCGGGTAACTCCGGTGTCGATCATTTCGTCCACTGCGACGTCGGTGACTTTTCAGTGGCGTCACGAGGGGGAGAGAGGGGGGGCGGACCACCCGGGGTGATTGGAGGCGGCAACGAGCCCGGGGGGGGTCGCCGAGGGCCACCGCCCCGCGTGCCGCTGGCCCTAGTGACGCCGCTGTGAGTTTTCGTTTAACCGTTTAACCAGACTGACGGATCGGGTGTTTGGCATCAGGAAGCGCATCTCCCGTGTCAATTCAGTGTGCGCACTGCGTTCCCGCACCGGGAGCACTCCGTGGACATCGTGCCGCCCAGCATCGCGACAATATCGACAAGCGGTCAATATATTAGAGAGTTTTAGTAGTACGGCTGGCGGCCGACGTAGGCCCCTGCGTTGGCGTTAACATTGCGCGTCCTCCATGCCGCTGCATGGGCCATACGTACGTACTGCGGCAGGCATGCCGCTGCGTGCAGCACGCTCACTATCGCTTTTGCGAGCGTACGGCAGCGGTCCCCTGGGTATGAGATTCTCGTTGCTCTACGTCGCGCACGGAAAGCGCGAAGACCGCTCCAGTTTAGGAAATGGCGGCGGCGGTGGGCAAACCGAGTGGAAGTGCTGCGCGCGTTGTGCGGGTTCGCTTCACCATTGAATGAACTCAGCATGCGACCAGAAGCGAAGAAGAAAGAGACGAGCGCGAAGCTCGTGGCGAGGGGAACAGACGACGCGCAGAGTTCGAAGCTGGAGGAGCGAGACTGGAAGAGCCGGTGCCGAGCAAAGGCCCCACCAGCTGAAGACCCGGACCACTAGACGGCGTTGGCCCGCCTCTTCATCGGACTCGCTGAACTTAAGTACAAATTAAACTGTTTCCCAATGGCGGCAGCTTCCTCGTGGCGGCTTCATCCGGGCAGATTAGAACTCTGCCTGATCGGGCAGAGATGACAGGCGACCCACAGCCTCGCTCAAAGAAATCAGCGCGACGAACCGCTTGCGAGGCGCGCCCACGAAGATGGAGTGCCGGTAGCCAAGAACGTTAACGGCGACGCCGTCGAACCCAAAAAGGTGAAATTTCACCGTGCGGTCAGTGCACTGGGTGGTGCGACCTGAAAGCCCAGCACGTGCTTCCAAGCAAATGACGAGGCCAACATAAAGATTGTAGGGATCCCCCGACACGCACTGGAGCGGTGAACCATGATCAAACCACTGGTCGCAACAAGCCCTGGTAAAAAAAAAGAAGACAAAGCACGTTCACAACAGGCATCTGGAAAGAGATTCACGCACTGCCGTGCCAGGCAAAGCGAGGAGATTCTGCGGTGTTAAATTGGCTTGACCGAGTACCCGCCTTGGATTGATGGAAGCAGTTCGCAGGAGTACATCCAGGTGGCGCGCAGCCGCAACCCTCTGCCGCGTGGTTGCCTTCCGCATATTGCTAAGTGCGCGTTCCGGCGCGCTTCGTAGCGTTACGTCCAGCAGACGCGTGCGCGGTGTACGAAGAGCTAACGCGGCGGGTCTTCCTACGCACATTGTAAACCCTCTATTGCCCTGGACCCGCCGCATGGCTCAGCTCAGCAGGGGGTGGGTTACCTCCGACGCTACGGCCGCTTGTTTGCAACCGCGTCTGGGCGAGCCTGCCGGAAGGGTTGATACTCATATTTTGTGATTCTGTTGCCTCGTCTTAGGCGGCTGCTGCTTGCCCCATTGAGCAGGAGTTTTTTCGATGTCGGGGATTCCCAAAAGGGTTTTCAGAGGTGTGCAGAACGTGCCCACTCGGTAGCTGCCAAGTATCGCGTCGATCACGACCTCTGTTTTGGGCAAGAAAATACTCTGCCCACGACACGATCGGAACGGAAAGACTGGGGAGATGAACGAGAAGCGTCGCACAGCCTTGCTCGGTGTTTCCCATCTAGGCAACCAGCCGCACAGTACCGCTTGAATCGGCGGTACCGCACATGAAGTCGAAAAGCCGTGTTCTCCCTCCCTCCAGACGCACAGAGTTATGCCGGAGAGGTTGGTCAACACGTCGTCACCGAAAAGCGAGGTGCTAGCGCCTGTGTCCATCGCAGTGCCGTAGAACGTCCGACCGACGATTTTCAGGGCTATTAATGGCCCTGGGCGTGCCCGTCGAAAGCCTAATCTCTGGGCTGACGACAAAAGAGTATCTTGCTCCGTGCCATTTTATGCACCGTGTTGGTTATCGGCGGCTTTGCTCGTTTTCCGACTGTTATAAAGCGTTGTGCTGCTGCCGTTCACCGGAATCATCCAGACGAGGTGGTTAGCACTGTTACATCCGAAAGCAACGTTGTTGCGGGACCCTTCTCGAGATCCAATCTCGCATTTGATCCGCGCCACGCCTTTCGTCCTGTGTTTATGGACGCTTTGGCCGCGTTTCCTCCCCGTAGCGTCGGTAACTCGTGATTGTTCTGATCTTGCACCTTTGTACTGCGGCTCAGTCTCCGCTGCTCGGCGTTGATAAAAGTACGGGTCCAGCGCACGATTCGAGATGTCGTACGTGGTTCGACTTCGCTCATCTGCGTAGTGGGTGGCCTCGTGTCCTTTGTTTCCGGTCACAGCGTCCCCTTTCCACGCGCAGCGCGGCTCGAGTGCCGCTAACGCTGGCGGTGGGGATTTACGATGCGCTCGTGCGACAAGAGCTGTCTCCCTGAATCTGCCGAGCCTCCGGGGCCAGTTCGTTCAAGTCGCGAAGCTTAACCACCTCAGGAGATACGCGTCAAAAAGTAGGGTAGCGATTGTCCAGATAGGTCGCCCTTCCCCGCCCTGCATTGGGAGCTGAGGATTCTGCCAGCTCAAAGTGCTCTTGCATCGCCGCCCCGGTAACGCCAACAGTGACTCTTAGGGAGTATTGTTGGCTCCGTTAATGGAAGCTCTTGCCTCATGCTGCGCTCGTAGCCAGTAGGGGAGGAATTCCTGGCGAAATGCCTTGCTGAACTGCTCGATCGACAACAGCTGGCTTCCAATTAGACAGAGCCCAACACGCCGCTTTGTCCGCCGATGAGATGGGCAAGATGCGTTTCATTGTCTCCTTGTTCCCGGCATTCCCATCGCCTGTTGGTACTTTTCCAAGTTCTGGAGGAAGTCTGTCGCACTGACTCGGTCTTCGTACTCTCGGTATGCCGGGATGGGGATTCTGAACGGTGGCTGTGTTGGCAGCGGGGGCCTAACTGCTGTTTGCAGTGCGCCGAGTCATTCTCTCAATAACCCGAGCTGCATTTTATAGGAGGAGTTAATATGTGCCCAGCGTGATTTGTTTGTGGTGAGAATCGCTCTCCGGATGTGCGGCCTGCGGGCTGTTCCCTCTTTGTATGCCCGCCAGAGTGTGTGCGCCTGAAGCAGCTGTGCTGTGCTGCAGCTCGTAGACGACGTCAGTGATATATTCGTGCGGAGAAGCTGACGGCCCGTCTGAGGATAAGAGGTCGACTCTGTCGAGAGTTGCACTTGCCTGCTGTTGCGTCATTGTCTCTTGTCCCGTCGGATCCCTGTTGACTTCCAAAGTCTCGGGTGGGCTTGGCTCAGCCTCGGTTGCATTCGGGGCATTGTTCGTCGGTTGCATTCCCGGCACTGTGAGTCAAACGCGCTGCGGCAGCTCAGATGAAAGTACACTTGCTCCTTCTGTCCTTGCGTGGCTGACGTGTCCACAAAGCCGTTGGGTGGCTTCGGACATTGGGCATTCGCCTCTCCTTCCGTCCACGAAGTCCAAGGCCGGAAATTGGCCAGGTTCGCTGTCATTGCGAAAGTGCTGCTTTGCCAATCACCAGACAAGCCGGACGTTGAGGTGCCAGATGTGGGTTTCCCTTTGGGGTACCACATAGAAACAGAGAAGGTTGCTTGGGTTCGGATAATGACCTGTTTATTTGAGTGTAACGCCACAAGTACGCCATGGACCAGCGATTCCCGAGATAACGTCGCTGTCTCGTTTGACAGTAGGGAGCTGTAGTAGACCGCGTCCGCTATCGCAATGCTTACCGCGGCCGGAAATGAGACCCGAAATTCTGCAGCCAAGGCTAACGGCACGCTGTTGTTTCCGGTCGCGGTAAGCTTCGGTAAAGCTTAGCGCGACGGTGGACGCGGTCTGCACAACTCCTAGTATCACCAGTCAGAGTCCGCGCTGCCACTATTGACAGTGACACGGAAGGAGGAGGATCAGTAAAAGAAAGGAAGGCTCCGTCGAGCAGAGCCTCCCCAGCTAGTGTTGCCCTTGGCCGTTGGATTTGTCTGTCTTGTATAGCCTGCCGGGAATGAACGCGCCGGGGGTGGTCGCATGTAGGTTGGCTCCCGCAAGGGTCGGACGCGTTCAAGTACCAAGATCCCGAAGGGCATGCCTTCAGCGAATCCGCCCGAGAAGGGCGACGGAGAGCGAAAAGGGAAAGGAAAAATGGCCTCGCCTTGCATCCGGGACGTGCCCCGACTATGGCGACGCCCGACGTGCCTGCCTGAGCTAAGCCTAGAGGGGATGCCAGGGAACACGTGGTTTCCACAACTTGTATAAGCTCAGTGACTAAGGCAAAAAGCGTGAGCATGCAAAGCCGAACTCTGCGCACCAGGGCGGAGATGCCAGATGGAAGACTGGGACGCCAGATATATCAAATTGAAGCTGCTTTGGTTGTCTGTCCACGTGGAAGACCGACGTATTGAAGAAGCGCAAGCGTCGTTTGCTGCAATGCGTTTGATTTTTCTGTGCGGAAATCAAACATAATAACTCTAAAAAAAGAGGTCACCTAGACCTTTTACGAAGGTTTGAATGCGAGCCAGGTTTCGCACCAACTCACAGTATTTGGCTGCCGAAGCTTGGTACCGTGCTCCGGCCGTCCTCCAAGTATGCCTACACTGCTATCAGATTTGGTCGTATTAATCCCGAATGTCGGACCGCACGATGCGGCATGGGCCATGGCTACGGAGGCGCCACAGGCGAGGTTGTCACCACTTCTGCGAGACAAGCTCAAAAATAGTTAGATGTCCACCCAAGACGTTTTAAAACACCTTATGAATATAAACGAGGTTGTCGACGCTACAGGAGATATCATCCCTTCAAGTGACACGACACCGAGCACAGAGCCGGAAATCTGTACACAACGGTCACAGCCCGACAGCCCAGCGAAAGTGTCAGCTAACCCCGAGCCAGGGCTGATACCGCAAGCGGACTTATCACGTCAAGAAAGGGAGGTTGGTGACATGGCGAATTCCTACCCTCAAACGCAACAACGGAGTTTTTCTCCTCAGTCATTCCTACCCCGACGAGAGTGGCCCACCACGTAAAGCGGACCATCCCCTAAAGCGGTCCAATCCATCAACGACTTCGCCCCAGCCTGCTGTAGCAGGTGCCTATGGAGTCAAAAACGACGAGAGAGGTGGCGCCAAACACTAACCCAACCGGGTGAAAGAGCACCCTTACGGCGTAGTCCTGCAGTCTGACCATGTTAGGAACAACGGTGATGCATTGCTGCCTTAACTAACATCGTTCTGGCATCCCCTCCTCGGCTTCAATAAAATCAACCTCAGAGGACTGTGTTCGCGTGCACGAGAATCCCAACTGTACATGCTTCTCTCATTAGAGCAGATGGACTTTGCTACCGCTCGTGAGACAGATATCATCTGACGAGGAAAACGGCTCGTGCACTGAACCATTTTCCTCTCATAATATAAGGTAGATACAGTGTTGTAGGCGTAACCGAGAAAAGTAACAAATATACGTCACTCGTTACTCGCAAAATGAAGGAACACGTTACCGACCGACGTTACATCAAAATAAAATAAAATGTTTTATCGTTACTGCTACCGATAAAATGTAACTGACGTTACTTTTGCCTTACTTTCTATTTATAGATTGACAGTAACAGCGCTTTCTTTTGTTTGGTGATAGATATTTTTGACACTGACCCAAAAGGCATTGGCGTCTTGCTCTTAAATTGGAACTTCTGTCGTGGGAAAACGCCAGGAAACATTTTTAAAGTATGTGGAAGGAGAGGCACAATTAACGTCTTGGTGCCTATACACCATTCCAATATTTACTAAACCACAGCACGCCGTGGCCACAGCACAGTCCAGCACGTGCATGGTCACCGCAACGGAAAACGAACGAAATACGTCGCCATGACAACACCTTCTAGAGCAGGCAGCACTAAGTGCTGAAGTATCCTGCCTCACTAAGAAGGCCAGGGGTAGGCCAGAGAGTAGACGCGACTACAGCGTCACCGTTCGGCTGCAACTCGTGCCCAATCAGCAAGAACACGACTCCTAGCCGATCGCTTACGCCGTACTCGTGTCAAATATCTGGCCTACCCTGGCCTTCTTTATTGATGCTACAAAATTCAGCATTTAGGCTTTCTTATCTAGGAGGTGTTCGCGATACTTACGTTCTATGGAAATGGCAACGACCAGAAGACCATTTTTGGACTGGTTTATATTTCTTTTCAGCTTAAGTCTACAGGCAACCGACGCTACGAGCGAAAGGAACCAATAAATCAGCGTCAAAAGCGCAAGTCACTGTGCCTTTTTTATGATGGTTCAGCGATAATAGAATACGCACGGAAACACGACAAACAACATAATGGTGCCGCTTTTGACGTGGTTCTCATTGGTTTTATCAACTCAATAGCGTCGGCGGCGTCTGGACCTAAGAAAAAACTAATTTTTAAAACCCGAAACAAATGTGTGTACTTTTATTTTAAGTCTTGGAAAGATGTAAAAGAGTAACGTAACTACTTTACCTTGTTACTTAAAATAGAGTATCGTAACTACGTTACCAGTTACTGTTTTGAAGATGTAACGAGAACGTTACTTCATTACCGAAAAAGTTAGGCAGTCAGCACGGCTAACAGATACGAAGTGTGGGCGGTAACACGTTACATGTAACAGCGTTACCGGTAACGCTGACTATTTTCGGTATCTTTATTTTTGAAGAAGCTGGAAAAAACGTCACTTTCACATGCTGTCAGTGATAACGGAAGGTTGATTTGTTGTGATCTCCTGATACATGTGCATCTCGTGCATTCTAAAACAGTCCGTTCTTAAAAGATTCTTTGACGCCTTAAGAACTCTTTCAGCTCCTTTAGAGCGGTTTCGCCTGGTGTACTATCGCCTCCTGGCGCACTAGAAAGGCAACTGGGCGATGAAGAACTCTTCCGTAACAAACAATAGGGCTAAAAGAACCTCTTACAGGTTTTTTACGAAAAACAAAAATATGTAGATATTTTTTTGAGTGTGTTTAAATATATTTTTAGTGTGCAAAATATGGACAAGCCGAGGAACCCTTAAGAGTTCTTTTATGACGAGGTTTTTTTAAGGTTTGCGTTGAATTCCTATTTATGCTTATAAGGACGTTCGTCAACGCCGTCTATTTTTAAATATTTCGACTTTTTCTTAATACAGACAAACAGGTAGTTTTCTTGTTCATTTAACTGCTTGTGTAATGCAAATTATAGATGACCACCTCTTACTAGACATGATAAAAGTGCTGACACTCTCAACAAGCTCCCATATGGGTACCGCCTATTTGATGTTGGAGCTTCTCAAAGTACGTGTTTCCGATTCACTCACCTTCATGCTTCAAATAATTCGATGCTTGATTGCCATTTTCGTTTTGATTTCAACTCTTTTCACATGTTCTTGCCAAAAAACTTGAAACCGACTTTGTTTTCAGAATGATAGCCTTTTAAGTGGTCCGTATTGGAACAAATGCACAACGTAAGTCAAACCTAAAATTGTCTTTACAGAAATTAAACACGTGGCTTTTATAAAACACAGATTTAGAAAGACGTGTGCACGAATATTTTAACCACTGAAACAACGTATTACAAGTTTGGCATTTTTGCTAAAAAGGACTCTTTCAAGCAAGATATAAAAAATGAAGCAAATCAATGCTCGTTCATTGCGTCTTTAATGCAAAGAATAAATAAACTACCCTTCTGAAATATATAAATATCCCTCAGTAGGTGGAATGTGAAACACCTGGCCTGTTTCATGAGGAAATTACCCGCGTAAATTATCAAATATCAGTTACAGCGATAGAAAAAAATTGTTTTCATGGCGCAGTAATACAATCTAGTTGTAAGAAACAAACTCTTTACGAAATTCAGTGCCATCTGGCTGCTCAAATGGGAGTTTATACAGCACTGTGTCACGTTGAACCCACCCTATTGAAAAAAATGTCTGTGAAGCCCACTAGGATTTTCTGTGAGGCTCTGAGAGGCCTTTTAGGATATCCTGAAATGTCTGATGGGTCCACCAGACTCCTCTAGTAGGTCTGTGGGGCCCATCAAGATATCTTTCTGAGAGGTGTGCGTTCCTTCAGGATCGTCCTAAAAGGTCTGTGTGGCCTTTTAGGGCCGTTCTAAAGGGTCTGTGAAACCCACCAGACATTATCAGGAGGACCTCGTAGAATTCATCCCAAGATGGTAGTGCGTAAACGTGCTCTGTTCATCGGCAGACCGCTTCGGTGACGCGAGTGCGTAAACCTGTTGTCTCGCTCTTTATATCGGTTCATTCTGTAGACGCAGTTGCAAGCGAATATTGCTTTGATCGAAACTATTTGAGTGCAAACGATGCGCACATATCGCCGCCCATTGAGAACAGATAGAAGTCTATCGAGCTAGCTTTATCGAACGATCTCGCCCCAAGAATACGGCGGTGCGAGTTGGCCACCCTGCGGCCCAGCGGCCCGCCCAACAAAAGTAAGCCAAGCCGGTCCGAAATGTGTAACATACGCGACGGACAGCAGACGGACTAATACGTATTGTTTATTTTTACTTACATTTCCTAGCACCGTCTGCGTGTATGCAGCGTTTCAATATTTACGAATTCAAGGCCCACCAGCGCTTGGTTGTTGCTTCAGAAACGGAGCGTTGAAAATGCGATTTATTGAGAAGTTGCCGGCATTTTAGCCGGCATAAGATCGCGGCTTCCAAACGCAAACGTGTCTTCGGGCTGCCGAAGCAAATCCCGGCCGCACCCCCGCACTCGCCCCCCGCACTGCCAAGATCCCTCCTTCTCTTTGGGAGAGGGGCTTTGACCACGCAGACCACGGCATCCGGAATGTGGAGTGCCCCGAAAGCAAAGTAGTCTGCTTTTACCAGCGCCCGACTGGGAGGGGCGCCTTGAAATGAGAGTCGCTGTGACATCCCCGCGTCCGGATTGGTCAATTTGCTGCCGGTGGCAACGGTCGTAGGTCGGCGGGAAAGTCTTTGTTCCTGTTGGCTGTTGGCGCTTGGTGAGCTCGCGTGAAAGCGCTGTGTGTGCGAACGAAGTCTGTGCATTCCTGCGGCGACTTTCCTCGGCAGGTTCTTCGGACGTCTAGGCGGCACGGGGCTGTTCTCGATATCTGGGTGGTACACACGGATGGCCCTACTTACCAGGAGTCGTGCGTCCGAGAACGCAGCCACGCTGAAGGTCGGACAAGCGTCGTCGGCCTGGGATGAAGCCGCCAAGCGATCCGGCTTCTCAATCACTCGAATGCCGCAGTGGGCCGGCAGCCACTGGAAGACATTTCTCCATTCTTGGTGCTGCAACATGATCGCCGCGTTCGCCAACTCTCTGGTGAGCGGTGGTGCACGCTCCAGGTTGGCGAGCTGGGTCAGTGCCGCCTTGGAGTCGCTCAGGATTACCAGGCGGTCAGGCGCACTCTCTGCTTCAGCCAAGGACAGTGCCCGGCGAAGCGCCGCCAGCTCGGCCGTCGCCGAGCGTGCAAAGGAGAGGCGCTTCGCTGCTCGTGCTCCGAAGTTTGTCGACACCGTGCTGCGGCTGTTACTGTGCGTGCGTCGTGGTCGACGGACTCGTCAGTGTAGCATCGCGCCCATCCCTTGAAGCGCTCTTTGTGTTTTGGGCCCGGGAGGTCGGTTTTGACGGACTCGTCCGTGTAGCATCGCGCCGATCGCGCCCATCCCTTGAAGCGCTCTTTGTGTTTCGGGCCCTCGAGGTCGACGCTGAGTTCCACTCCGAGCGGTGCATCTGTTCGGTTTTATTAGTTGAACTTCCATACGTCTCAGGAATTTACCCAGCGGCATTGTGAGTACCTCGAAATATATTCTTTTTGCGACAAACAACTCGGTTGTCCTTATTTGGTCTGATCACTTGTCTGCAGCTGCTTGCGCGCAAGTTTGAGTAAACGCTCTACATACATTTTGATCTGCCGCGGCTTTCCGGAAAGCTGCATTTCTAAGGTATGTTGGCTAAGGGGTTAGTCCGAAGGGCTGAAGTTTGAAGTTTGAAATCTTGAAGTCTGAAGTTTTGAAGTCTTGAAGTCTGAAGTTTTGAAGTTCTGAAGTCTGAAGTTTTGAAGTCTGAAGTCTTGAGGTCTGAAGTCTTGAAGTCTGAAGGGCTAATGTTTGAAGTGCTGAAGTCTTGAAGGTCTAGTAGGGTCCCATAACACATCAGGGCTGAAAGGTCTTTTTTCAATAGGGATAGTGTGCAGTATTTGATTGGGCACCATCACTTTCGCAAGTCAACGGCAAACTAGGATGTTCTCTTCACTGTACAGCTGTTTCTCGCATCTCTTCCAGTGTCGATGAACACAAAAATGCAACCAGTCAGAACGAAGTGCCAACCCACACAGACGCCTTTATAAAGTTATATACATGAATGGGCTTTGAAGCCGATTGGAATCCTCTGGAATTTTTCAGTGAAGTGGTCATCGCGATTGAGTTTCTAAAAACTCGTTTTTCTTTGGAATATTTATTCACACTCTCACGCAAAGCCACATATGTTGATGTGCTTGATGTGACATTCCTCCGTCTTTGCAGAGATGTATATTCTGTGATGGACCAGGACAATATATTCTTATGCCCGTCCAAAAACTGTGTACCTGACCTACCAAAAAGTCGATTCTATTTGAAATCAACAATTCTACGATAACTGTGAAAACCTGGCCTCGTGAATGCGGAATTTTCGTTCAATGGTCAGTGAATTGCCGTCTTTGAAGCCCATCAGAAAAAAAAATAGAGCATTGCTTTGTTTTCAGCACTGACGACTTATGAGCGCACAAACCTCTTGTGCACCGACGTCTTGTTAGTGCACTGACCTCTTGTGGGATCTCTTACAGGGAATGCTGAAAATGACTTGGAAATTATTGCTTACTCGAGTTATAAAGTCAGAATGCATATGCCTTTAATGTTCAAGTCAATGACCTCTATTATCAACGAAGGGGATACTAATACCATATTATGATCGGAGATGCATCAAGGGCTCAAATAATTGCGAAAGGCGCTAATAAAATCGTTCGGATTTTAGGAAGGGTCAATAACTGAGCTTTCATTAAAGGGACATTGCAATAAAAAGCTGTTTTAAAGCTTATATTGGACTCTTATTTGTTTATTGAGCTTGTATCAACAAACAAATCGCGCATTATTAACGCCGTTAGACACAATTAACATGGAGGCCACGAACCGTTCTAAGCCCCGCCCAGAGATCAGTGGCCCCACCCATTATTACTGAACTGACATGGCCGGTCGTCCGAGCACGATAACAAGCCTAGTGTCTTCCTTTCGCGATATCCGGTGTGTCTAGTCTGGTGCCTGACACCGCCTCGAAGTCGTGCGAGCAGACAAGCGGCAACCTGCGGCATCGTCTGATATTCCGCCACCATCTATCGTCGTCTGCAACGCCCAGACGAGGACGTGAAACCACACGTCGGCGTCCGTTTACGCCTTCGTCCGTCTGCTTTTTCGCCTTCGTCTAAAACCTTGTGCAACACTCACAAGACGCGACCACGAAAGCGATGTTCTAGCGTTCCATCATACACGAGAAACGGTCCAGTACAAAAGGCTGTTAGCGTCTGACGATGTGCAGTAAAATGCAACCGGGAGGAGTAAGAAAATAAACAAAATAAATATGCCGTCCTTCCTGACTTCCTAACCTAACCTAACCTAACCTAACCTAACCAATAACCAATTGTGCATCATGACGCACAATTGAAACAAACGAACTAAGTATATGCGCGTCGGAAGGTCAGGCGGAATGCAAATTTTGAGAGCCACTTGCCTTTCGAGGCAAAATGACGGAATCATACCTAGACAAATTTGATGCGAGTCGAACGCCCGATTGCCTCCAGCCAAATGGCTCGCAAATTCTTACTTGTGTAGGTATCTTCTCGGTATTCAAACCGTGGGCGCGATCAGGACTGTTACACAATTCACAGAGAAGCGAGGCGGCTTTTACGGGAAGCCAACATATTTATTCAGCACCAACACGCGCAAAGAAAAAAACCAAGCCAGGTCGATTAAAATAGTTGATGTGGGACGCCAGGGTTAGCCCAGTTTCGTTACAAAAACAAGCACCCCCACAGCGTTTTCGAAGGCGCGTACTTGCGACAGTTGTTTCTTGCAAACTATGTCGGTTGAGGAGATCTTCCTCTAAACACCTCTGTGAACTCAAAACGACTCGCTCATATAAGAATTGATGAGCCATTCCGAAGGCGCCGGCAGCAATGTTTGTTCACTTTTTAAACCAACGCGGGAGGAGCAATCTCCCGCGTTGGTGTGTACTTACTTTAGTGTGCTCCTTCCTGCGAAAATCCCGAAGGGATTGGCAGCGTTTTCAAATAAATAAGTAAATAAATAAATAAATAAATAAATAAATAATTAACTCAATGATACTATATTCGAAAACAATACCTCTTTCTTAACTATTTGCTTCTAAAACATAAAAAAGTCGATTAAAATACTATTACGGCAAGGAAATGCAATTTTTACAACCAACCTTAAACACCTGAATTATCTCTCCAGCCAATGAAAGATGTAAACCCCTGGTAAACATGGGGCGGAGCTTGGTGGGCTGTGACCTCTATGTTCTCTGCCTAGATGGCGTCTAACGGCGTAAATATTGCTGAAGAAAAATATTTTTATTGGTAACTTTTTTTTATAATATACCATTAAGGACATTTAGATAAATATTTTTTTTCATTGCAGTGTGCCTTTTAGGGGAAGTTGGACAATATATTTTTTTCTGGGTCGACATTGCAAGTATCCTCAAATTTTGCGGCGTGTCTTTCAAAAAGCTTGACAAATGTTGTTCAAAGAATAACAGTGTATTGACGCGACCTCGTATTGTATGTCAAAGCGACAGCGGCGTGTCGCTTGCGTAATTCGCTATCATTCTGGCGCAGTTCTCGTCTCTGCGGCGTCTCCTGAGCACAATTCTACGGGTTTTCATACTATTTTAGCTTCCGTTCTTGATTCCGCTCCGGCGCCTCATCCCTACTTTGCCAACGACGAGCCTCCTTAGCGTGCCAGAGCTGAACTTCGCGTTCTTCGTATCCATTACAAACTTTCTGAGGTATACCCATATACGGCGTGAAGTTCGCCTGCTCGGATGGTCGTCCGCGTGCACCGGCACAACGGGGCGTCGATTACAGCCGATGTTATTATTGTCAACTCAGAAAACTGCCATAAGCACTGCTTCTACGAGGATTGCCTACTCTTTCCCACTGAGGTTCGCCTCGCCGTCGTCCGACGCGCCACCGTTTCTTGGAGGGACGGCTTCGATAACAACTAGAGTTAGACAGGTTTCGAAGCAGGGCCGCTCCAGATGGCGCTTCACCTGGGCATCTCCGATAGTTTGCTACATCACAGTGTTTGCATTTGCTTGCTCGGAATCACGTGGTGTACGTGGTTTATAGGCCGCCTTTGCAATACGGGCTGCGTGGAGAGGACGGACACGTGGGTCGTCAACAAGGGTTTTTTCTCTGTGTCCGCTTTCCTCCTGTTCACGCGCCAACGGAACGCATGCGCACTGGCGATCAATCCGCTCAGGTGGTGTCAATCATTACATTGGGAACGCTCTTCGTGGTTTGAGTTCTGGGAACTCTTGTCCCCGGAGAATGCAGTTTTCAAATGCAACGATGGCGCTTCGAACGACGGCTTGCTAAGGACCTTTGGTATGTTTGTGTTTGTCTTGCAAGTAGTGTCAAACGCTCCAAAGCACGAGTCCCGCGCCTCATATGCAGCTCTTGGAAGCAAATGGCGTCGCTGCACTGAAATGTGCAGACCTTGGTCGCGAATGGTGGCGTCACACTCATTTGTTATTTTTCTTTTGTATTGTAATTGGGATGTTTTTTTAATTTTTTATTATGAACTTCTGTTATATTCCTTTCAAGGAATAATGCTTTTTCTAAATAAATATAGAAATAAACACTCGTTTGATGACACGTGTTTTGTGCGTTTGCACGACAATTATGTGGAACCAATATTATCTTACATATAACCGGACATATAAACAAGTCTGTTTAAGCCTAGGAAGGCTTCTGTGGCAGGATCTGTCAACAGTGGCCATTTCTCAACAATAGCAACTCAAAGCAAGGAGTGAATGTCAGCGATAGTGCTCAGGTTATAGTTTTATAATCTAAAAAGTTTTTTTTTATTTTGTTTAAGGTTAGACTTTGCTACTAAAATGTAGTCCAGATCGTTGACAATCTTAGAAACATAAAATGATATTCCCGTAGTAACGAATTTCGTCCTCAAATCACGTGGAACAAATATTCCTGTTTTAAATTTACCAATCCAGAAGGGCCGAAGTACCGCTGTTTATGATAACAAGAGTAAAACAGGGTCATTTAACTAAGCAAGGCACGATTTCACTAGAACAAGATGCCAAGCACTAAGTTACACTTTTCAACATTCCCCCAAACATAACATATATTCTGGCGTGCCACATATTTTCGTAGTTAAAGGGAAAGTGTGACGAACCACATCTAAGCACGCTATATGACAGGTAATGCATAAGCATATTTCTAGTGGCAAAAGGAAGAAACATTTTTAAATTATTTACATGACATGAAAAACTTACGAGGCGTTTCAGAAGAAAGAAGAGGCGCATATATATTTTTATGTTGCAGTCGAAAAAAATACTCAAAATGCTTTACTTCAGAAACCCATTCTACTCGACTACAGAACTTGACTCACAATTCGAGTCATGCAAAAACAAGGAACGGACGAACTCATCTTTTGTTAAGGACTGCGAAAACATAGGAGGTTAGTTTTAGCAAAGTTCACAGTTATTTTATTTTCTTGGAACCAATCTATGACAGAAGTGGCGTGATGTTACAAGGTATGTGCGGCGTGAGCTATTTCGTCGAGAAAAAAAACAAATCTGTGTCATCGGTGCTCTATTATATGTTACACGGCACACTTTAGAAAGGTCATTACGTACCAGTTAAAAAGAAGAGGAGATAAGACGGAACACTCTGGGACTCCTGTCTTCAAAGTTACCTTGGCACTAGAAAAACACCCAAAATAAACGTTGAGTAGGACACCGCAAACCATTTATCAGTAAAAATAGAAGAAACTCATCTAAACACGATGCGATGAAACTTTCGTAGTAAAATTTCATAATTCACCTAATCGAAAGATTTCACTATATCAAGAAGAGGCGCAAAAACTGAAGAGTAGTTATCAAAAGGTGAATGCAAGAAAAAAACAACAGCAAATACATCCAATAAAGACGACGTAACTCTCCAAGAAACAAAGCCATTCTAAGATGAAGGCATATACTACTGTGTTTATGAAAAAAACTATTTATGCAAAACATAAGGTGCTTTGCTCCGATTATTCAAAATACACGGAAGTATCTTAATCAGTCAATTCGGGAAAAACTAATTTCGCTGGCCACTTTTGAAGATGGCTATTACAATTGCAGTTTTAAGATCCAAGGGCATAATTACACATTTAATTATTTTATTTACCAGATATAAAGATCTCAGAGTGACTCAAATTATCAGAGATCGATCACTGATATGCAATCTATTCCCAGATACCTGTTAGGATTAAAACCGAATGCAATTGTCTCTAGTTCGGCAAGTGATAGGGTAAGTAGAAAAGTCGAAGACGCATTTGCACTGCAGCTATTGCCATTGTTGGCTTTTTCACTCTGGATTTGGCTTGTCGGAGTAACAAATCTTTTATTAAAATAATCTGCATTTTATTTCGAAGTGGGGACAGTAACGGTTTCCCAACCGTTCATTAACGCTCTTTTTACTCCAAGCAGGAGGCTCATTTATGATTGACCAAATTTATTTTGAGTTGAAACGATCTATAAGTACTTTATTCAAGTAGTGGTTTTTTTAGCAGGGTGGATTAGCGCGCTTACCCTATTTCGTGAAGCATGAAATTCTGCTCGTACGTTCACATTAATAGGCGGCCATCTATAATAATGCCACAATAGTTCCTTTATGTTTATTGCACAAAGTAGAACGTCATTAGGCGACATTTGTCGGTACTTGAAAGAAACGCGAAGCCTGAATTTTACTAATTAAAACGAGCGTGTTAGTGAATAGATACAAATTCTTGAAAAGATAAAACATCGAGGACGGGGACGGAAACGTGACTTCTTTCATTGAGCAAGAACATAGAATGACACAAAACATAAAAACCGCCCCACAAATGTTCCAAGCACGTTTGCTTAGAACCTTTTTATTTTGTGCCTGATAGCTCACTTTGAAACCTTTGGGTGGCGGTTTTATATTTTGTGCCATCATATGCTGTTTCTCAGTAAAAGAACTCCTGCTTTCATCCCCGCAATCGATGTTTTATCCTTTAAAGTATTTGTATCATGTAAATTTGACAAAAAGGTAATATTTGTGGAGGGCTTGAGAACGATAGGGGGGTACCGCGCTCAGCGGGGGTTCCATAACTGAGTTGGTCAAACAACATTCACTACATTCAATACAACCTGGAGGACATGACCTGCGTAGTACGTCACCGCTATCGGATGCCAAGTTCATCCCAACCGAAAAGCACATGCTGGAGTTCGACAAAAGCCACCACAAAGACGTAGATCCGCTGTCTTGGCGTCGCGATGTTCTTGGCGTCGCGCTCGATAGAAGACGCTAAAAGAAGCGCTGTTGACGATAGTAGGCGCAAGGTAGGCGGCGTTGTGTGGGTCAAATAGTGAAAACGTTCGGGTTGGGAGGCGAAAGCCTTGTGTTCTAAGGTAGTATTGCTATAGTCAACTCCTACTGAAAGCGTGTGGCAAAACAGTGGAACCACGGTTCGATATCTAACAGAGGCATTTAACGTGCATATCGTGTACACTTAGAACAAATCCGTTCTTGAAAGGTTCTTTGATGTCTCAAGAACTCTTTCAGCTCGTGAAGAACGACTTCGCCTCAAGCGCAATTGCCCTCTGGAGCAGTAGAAAGGCAACAGGGCGTTGAAGAACCCTTCCGTTAGAGAAGGTTCCTCATATCCTCATTTCTCGGTTGCTCGGAGCAACCGAGCCACCGAGAGAGACGCGATCGAAGCGACAGGGCGTTCGCCGGCTCCGGAGTTTACCGACGTTCGTCAGATGTCACCAGGTGAGAGCGGACACCACTCACACTCCGGTCACT
Source organism: Ixodes ricinus (assembly GCA_037355805.1). NCBI lineage: Eukaryota > Metazoa > Arthropoda > Arachnida > Ixodida > Ixodidae > Ixodes > Ixodes ricinus. Next base: position 24,109 of record JAZHYW010045000.1, on the reverse strand, counting down.
CGACTTGACTTGACCCAAGGCTCGACCCAATACTCACCAAAGAATCGCTGTCAGAAATATGGCTACGGCTTCTTTTCTTCTTTCCTAGAGCGCAGCTCTTAGGCGGCCGTCACCGGCTTGAGCGGCATCTGTGTCGCCGTCGGCGTAACCACGCGCTGCATTATGGGACGTTTCCCATAACGATGTCGCGCGAGACGTCACGTGTGACGTCACAAACGTGCACGTGACATTTTATTATGGGTAAATTTCGCCGCTAAATTAAGCAGAAAAATTCCGCACTAAATTCAGCAAAAAAGCTTCACCGTTAAAGTTAGCAGAAAACATTTCCAGCTCAATTTCGTAGACCGCGTTGTCCCGTCCGCTAAACCCAGCCGCAACGAAGTCAGCCGCTACTGCGCAAAGATGCGCGCCGATTACATTGACATGTAGAGACTTCCGGCTAGCGTAGCTGGTTAGCAGAGAACGTTGCAGGACCGCGCAAATTCGATCTGCGAAAACTCTATTTTCCTGCGATACTTAGCGGAACCTTCTACCGCTAAGTTTGGAGGAAAATTTTTCCACTGAAATTATGGAAACGATTCCCCCCTCCCCCCCTCCCCCCAACTATAGCGGAAAATAAAATTCCCGTTACATTTAGCGTAAAAATTTCCCCGCTAAATTTAGCGAACAAACTCCGCGATAAAATTAGCGGAAAAAATTCCCGCTAAATTTAGCGGGAAAAATTACCTGCTAAACTTGGCGAAAAATTTTTCCCGCTAAATATAGCGGGAAAATTTTCCACTACATTTAGCGGGAAAATTTCCCCGCTAAATTTAGCTGAACAATTTGCCCGCTACATTTAGTGGAAAAATTCCCCACTAAATTTAGCGAAAAAATTTGAGGCTATATTTAGCGGAAAAATTCTCCGCTAAATTTAGCAGAAAAAGTTTTCCGCTGAATTTAGCGAAAACAATTCCCCGCTAAATTTAGCGGGGTATTTTTCCGTTAAATTTAGTGAGAAATTTAGGGAAAACTTCCCGCTATATGGGAGGGGAGCGGGACCCCGCATAGGATGGGAAGGGTACAGATGAGGAGGAGAGGCATACCCTCCACTCCATGCCTTCCCCTCCTCCTCAAGAGCTGACGGTCTAATTCGGTGTTACAGGGGATTGTAACCGTCTTTCATTTTTTGAACGTTTTATTTGTAAGCTATAACTACGAATACATAATCAAATACTTTTCAAACGAAAAGAATGACGTCACTCAGAAGCAATTTCAAGTTGAAGCAGTTGAAGCAGTTGAAGCGGTTGAAGTTTGAAATGTAGAAGCATTTAGTAGAAGTCACGTTCCAAGTGGACGCTGTGGAAGCGGTTCTAGCGTTGAAGCCGTTGGACCTTGATCGTTTGATGTTCGAAACTTGTCAGATTGGCTCACAGAAGGTAACTGAAGATTTTGTCCAGCAGATTCGAGGCCTGAAGGTAAAAAATTCCCCGCCTATCGCTCATCTGGTTTTGGTTGTGTCAGGTTCGTTTCAGCTGCCAAGGGGAGTGCACGTATCGGCGGATCTGCATATCCGTAGCTGCGGCTGCCCTTAGCCCAAAGCGGCAAGGAAAGCGGTTTGAATTTGTATGCACTGGCGCTATCCTACCCTTTATGTGCATGTGCATTTTTAACCGAACGTTCCAGTGGAATGCGAACATTTGCACGTGTTTCGTGGCACGGGAGTACAACCGGAATATTCGACATTTGAAGAGACTTACTGAGGTCCTGTGTGATTCCAGCATGAGCGAACGTTAGTGCAGCGTTTCCGTGTCTACCTCGTAGTTTGTCATCTCAAAAATAATGTGAAGGTAGCTCACAGTGACAGGGAGTTTAGTTACGTTTGTGGGTAATTCAAGTGGTGTCACAATCCTGTGCTCCCGTACCCAAAAAACGTGTGCTTTGTCATTAACAAAAAATAGAATCAGTCTTGTGTTTTTGAGAAAAATAAATACTTTAACATTTATGTTTATCTATAAGTAGCGCGTTTTACAGCGTACAAAAGATCGCAAGGACGGCGCCTCGACTGGTGCCCCATCAGTGCAATAAGGTGAAGCTTGCGTCTCAGCTTAGTATTGGCATGTTTGAAATTACACGCTTGTCTGCACGTGGTGGCGGCCAATGGCCTTGGTTGCAATGGTCCCCCTGAAGTTTATTTTGCCCTGCGGCTCAACAAACGCATTGGAAGGCTGCAGCCCTCTTTAGCACAGACCCTGCGCAGCAGCAAGTCGTGGCTCATACGTCCAGCAACTCTCTGGAGGTCACTTCCTCCAAAGATGACAGATGCTCTCCCCGACCACCGTGATGACATTCGGAAGCTGTGCAGATCAATCGCGTCCCCAATTTTGAGTGTGTGAGTGCGCGCGTGTGTGTGTATTATTTAAGCACTGTACATTATGCGTGCCTGGACTTGTTGTGTGTTTCTGACGGATGATTTGCTTAATTCCCCATTTTTTTCTATTTCACTAGTCTCTACCCATAGCGCCGCACGGTCGGTGTCAGGGGCACAAAACGTGCATGGGCACAGTGTATTTTCCTGAATACCTGCACACCGAGTGGCACATGTAATAAAAGTGGAATACAATACAATACAATACAACATAAGTCGTTGTCTTTTCCCAAAAATTTCTGTCAGTACGTAACGATGCCGCTTATCGGCGCTTTTTTTCTTCTTCAAGCATGAAACTTTAGCTGTGAAATTTTTCTGGGGTATAAGTTGTTGACGGCAATGAATGTTGAAACTGGCTGTCTTTCACTGCATATATAGCGACCAAAATACACATACGCGGGTTTATCAATCAATTTTGCCATTCCGTCTTTAAGTATACATTAGTGCGACTTATAAACAAACTTTTTTTGTTTTGAAATGACCAGCTGATAAGGACTTGTACAAAGTGTGATTTATACAACAGGAAATGCGGTTCGTATAATTATGTTGAGTCAAAGGTCAGTCGGTAGACTGATCATTCTTTTAGTATCGGTATGACACCATTAACACAAAGTTCTCCTGACTTACAATTATGTACGGATTATACCACCAACCTGTGAATGCCTGACCGACAAAAGCAGTGCAGCAGTGACCAGAAGATTTTCGAAACTGGGGATCTTGATCGACGAGGGCCCAGAAACGTTGTGGACAGTGCTGCTGCTTTTGGGGATTTACCCGGGCATTCCAGAGATTTTAGTGTAATGATTATTACAAGCTTTTTTGTATATCCGCAGTTAGGTCCTTGGTGTATAGATATGTATGTTGTGATGCTAAAAAAAACAAAGAATTGTTTACTTGCGGCCAGGTCACTGATGTAGCCTGACCTGCGATGATAGTGCATGCCACTGCCCAATTACTGCCTTCCCCCTCCTCACAATTTACAGGTTTATGGGATGTTGTATACGTTAAACATACAATGGTTTATGTTTGTTGTGGTTTTTTTCACAGAAGAGAGGTTAATGAAGAGATTTTTTCTGAACTTGGCAGAAAGAATATTTGAGGAATTGATGCCTATTATAAAACTGCGAGTCAAGCTCAAGAAGCTAAATGAATAGCTGAAAGAAGACAAGTAAGGCAATGAACCTCTGGGTCAAGGCGGTAGCTTCGTATTATTTGTTATAGAAAATGTAAAAACTTGCAATCCCAACCTCAAGAACAAAATATAGATATAACATGATTTTTATTATGAAAATGCAAACTTATACAATCCTGCTAACATACAATTATAGTTAGCAACATTTTAAGTACGCACTACGACTATCGCGGCGCTCGGATAGCCAACTGTCCGGAGTAAAAGAGAGCAAACAATTTGAAAAAAATGTACATCACGTGGTGCACCCAGAAAAATACTTTAAAAATAAGCTTGTCTCTCTCATAGGGAAGCATGGAAAACCGGGCCCGCGACAGGCTACCATTAGCCGCATATCGAGGAGCCACCTGGTGTCACCACTTGCAAAAAAGGCAAGGAGTGAACTTTACCTGACAGCTGAGACGCGCACGGTATCCACACAACACCAGCTAGAGTAAAGTCCGGAGCGCTCCTCGCGTGACGTCACCGCAGGAGGTGATCGAGCGCCGGGGAACAGTTCTGACATTTAAGCATTGCGAGTGGATTTACATCCATAGCTACCCATTTTTATAAACGCCGACATGCATTATTCTCTACAATGGTCGATACACACAGCAGTTAAGCTAGAAACTTGTATACAGGCAAATTATTAGGGCACAAAACATTGACGCGCAGCGGCCACGAGAAGCGGCTGCTGAAATGAAAAAAAAGGTGGAGCGACAGACAACAGATGAAAGGAGAGCCACGTGACTGGCGCCCCGCTGCGGCGAGACGCCGAAACACACCTCTCCCGAGAGAACAAGTGTGTTTACGGTCCTCGCCGCTGCAAAATTGTGCGCTGGCGTCTAGGTTCGTCGAGAAATGGCTCTTGTGTGCTCGGTGCTACCAGATCCTCGCGCACCAAATCTGCGACAGGGCACTCTATGGCTCCGTCGTCGAACTGTCATTCTTTGTGAGTATAGACGGGGCTATGATCTTACACAGTCCTCCGGCGTAAGATCGAGGAATGCCGTCGCGGGAAGACACGGATGCTGCGGTCGCATCGGAATGTGGAGGTGCAGACGCCGCGTCTGCACGGAAAGTATTGTGCCGAGAAACTGAGCGAAAGGAGGAGACGTGAGCACGCTGGGACTTCAGAACGCCCAGTCCTTGTTCGAATGATTGGAGGGCAGGCCTAAAGCTGCCATTGCCTCCGCAGCACTCGTCGAATGCGTTCGAACGCGAAAGCCAACGGCCGAACGCCAGCTTACCGCGTTCAAAAGGGTCCGACAAGTGCGGTGGAGACAAAGGCAGCAAGCTTTGGGTCTGCTCTCCGATCATTCCAACCAGAGCTCGGCGTTCTGACGTCCACACACACACTCAACTCCTCCTCTTCCTCAGTTTTCCAGCGGATACCGCCTTTAAAACCTAAATTTATCCTGTTGATAGCTTAGTTTGTCAGCCGCTGTACGACAAAGCTGATTGTAAATAAGTCCGTAGGAGAGCGAATCCGTGTGCGGCGCACTCTTTGACAAGTATGTCCTTTGTCGCCCGTTTTGTTTTGTATTTACGTTGAGCCCCTTTTTTTAAAGTATTTTGATAAATAGTTTAATAAGTGGATTTAAACTGCAATCTTCAGAGGTGCGTATTTTGTCGTACGCAGACGGCATTGCACTGTTTTGTTCAAACCAAGAAAGGGTCGTCGAGGTTGTCAAGAGTGTTTAGGCTTTCTGCAATGTCAGTGGAGGTGCGGTAAACTGGGACAGATGTCTCGGTTTCAGGCAGAGGGAATGCTTTTAAAAACCTCGTGCGGTTAGCGAATGTGAAGTGGGCAACCACTTCAGAATAGCATCTGCGCGTGACCCTCGATTACTACAGCGGTAGTGAGATTACTGGCGCACTGAATTGGTACATCTCCAGAGAAAACATCAAATAAAACAAACAAAACGTTTTTTTTTTTGTGTTTTTTGCGCATGTGACGTTTAGAATTTTTTTTTATGAGTAAAATGCAAATTGTTGTATTTATTACAAGTTTTGCACTGTTCTCGCGCGTTAATGTGCAGTATCCACGTTCAGTGATTATTTTGGCTGGCGATTTTAATTATCCAGGAATTGATTGGGTTAACCTAAATGTGTGTACCACCTGATCACGAAAAGAAGAGTCTTCAAGCTTTGTTAATCTGTTAAATTATTTTTCAATTAAACAACTCGTCAATCAGCCTACGCGAGGTGATGCCGTACTGGACCTTGTTTGTACCTCTCACCCCGAAAACATGTCTGTGCATGTTATTGATGAAATTAGCGACCATAGACTTGTTTACTTTAGCTATAATGCTGTGAGAACTACGAGAGTCGATATTAGAAAGGTCATTTATGATTATTCTAAGGCAAATAGCGGTGCCATTAAGGACTCTTTGTTGAATTTTTTGGCGCAATATTTAAGCAGGTGCCACTCATGCTCAGTTGAAGACAATTGGACATTTATAAAAAATGAACTAATATTGATACGTGAAAACTTTATCCCAAAGTTGGTTATCACCCCAAGTGAGAACTGTCCCTGGTTTTCGCGAAGTGTAAAACGGGTGATCTCAAAAAAGAAAAGACTGTTCAGAAAGGCCAAATTTTCAGGCACGGAGCATGCCTGGCAATTGTACGAAGAGTGCGCACGTCTATGCAAGAACGAGATACGAAAGGCAAAATATACTTTTTTTAACCATGACTTGCCTGACATACTAAGAACCAACCCCAAAAAGTTCTGGCGTGTAGTAAACCCCAAAGAAATAAATAAATTTCCTCTGCTCCAGGAAGGTGACGTGACACTCTCCACCTTTGAATCAGCCTCAAAACTTAACAACTTTTTTGGTGAAGTGTTCACAGATGAACTTCCTCTACCTGAGTTATCCTGCACAGAATCAAGTATTGAAATGGATGATTTTAGTGTAAACATTGATGGTGTGATGAGTGCTATTGATCGACTACCCACAAAATCAAGCCCAGGACCTGATGGGGTATGCTCTAAGCTACTAAAACTGACTAAAAGTGTGTCAGGCGTTGTGCTTGCCAGCCTTTTCCAGCAGTCACTTGACACCGGTTGTGTGCCGACCGACTGGAAATTAGCAAATGTAGTTCCAATTTTCAAATCCGGAAACCGAAACTGTGCAACAAACTATAGACCCATATCCTTAACATCTGTTCCATGTAAACTTCTAGAACATATAATCTATTCATCCGTGATGAAGCACCTCGCCACTAACAATATACTTTCTCCTAACCAGCATGGATTTCAACGCGGTCTCTCTTGCGAAACTCAGCTATTCGAACTGATAACTGACCTGCACACCAACATCCATGCATCCTCGCAAACCGACGCAGTTTTCATAGATTTCGCAAAAGCCTTTGATCGCGTACCACACAGTCGTCTTATTAGAAAATTGCAATATCTTAAAATTAACGCAAAGGTAATTACGTGGGTTCGAGAATACCTCAGCAACCGAAAGCAAACCGTAATAGCAAATGGCATAAGTTCACCCCCGTAAGTGTTAAATCTGGAGTGCCACAGGGATCTGTTCTTGGGCCACTTTTGTTTTTGGTTTATATAAATGACCTCCCTAACAATGTTTCATCAAAAATTCGACTGTTTGCAGATGACTGTGTGGTATACCGTCATATATCAAATCAATCAGATTGCATTGCGCTTCAAAAAGACTTGAATAGCATAATGCTATGGTGTGAGACATGGCAAATGCAAATAAATATAGAAAAAACGAAAACGATGACATTTACAAACCGTTCTTCCATTGTACATCATGACTACACCCTCATAGATTCAAAATTAGATAAAGTAACGTCATTTAAATATCTGGGTATTCATCTAAGTCCTAATCTTTCGTGGAATAATCATATAGACTACATTCTTAAAAGAGCAAATCAATCTTTAGGATTTATGAGAAGACATTTGTACATGGCAACAAAAGAGACAAAACTACTAGCATACACTGCTCTGATTAGGCCAAAGTTGGAGTACGCATCTATAATTTGGAACCCGCATCAAAAGTATTTAAGTGACCGGCTAGAATCTCTTCAAAACAGAGCAACTCGATTCATACTCAAACAATACGCACCTGTGAGCGTCACAGAACTTAAAGCCTCAATTGGCCTACAAACACTTCAACAGAGAAGATATCTTGCTAGACTATCGTATTTCCATAAGCTCTTTCACTCTTCAACTGAATTTCGCGAAAATAACGTCATCCCACCCCCTCGTATCTTTCCTCGTCATGATCACCCCAACATAGTTCATATTCCCCTCGCAAAAACTAACTTGTATAAATTTTCCCCGCTTCTGCAGGCCATGGACGACTGGAATGGGTTGGCAAGCGAAATCGCACAGACAACAAACCATGACACGTTTGTCTCATTGTTACGTGGCTCTTTATCATGACATCTATTTTGTTTTTCTTTTCTAAGTTGCACGTGTACGTTTGGTACCTTTATATTTCCATTTGTTAATTTCACCATCGCTGAGTAAGTCTTTTCTATAAGGTTTTCCATGTACCCTCTTTTTAGTAGCACTTGTAAACTTCTCCTGTATTACTTTTTAATCATTTAGAAATTATTACATGCCGGTGTGCATGACCATGCACCATCTTACGCGTTATTGAGTTCTGTTAGCGTGATCATGTTTCCTTTTACATTTTCATACAATTGCAACAGTGTACAACTATGATAACATTTCATGTACCCCCTCTATGTAATGCCGCCAGTGGGCCTTTAGAGGTAATTAAATAAATGTATCGAGTGTTTGTTATGTTTTTTGGGGTGCTGATCTTGGGGCGCATGAGAAGGATTAATCCTTGCGAAGCGTTCGCGAGAGAGGACTAAGCTTGTTACAACTGTTTTTGAGCCAAATAGTCAATCGATTACTTTTTTTTCGCTATGTTAATCATCCTTTTCTACACACGATGTGCCAATTGTGATTGGGGCGGGCATTGCCTGAGTTTGTTGTTTCTTTGTCTAGTGTGACAGGGGACATTCATAATTAGCTTAAAGAGGTGGTAGCGTCGTGTCAATGTTTAGTAGATCTTTTCTCTTCCTTCTATTTGAGTGGAGAGACATGTTAAAGTTGTACAAGGATTTGTGCGATGTTTTTTTATGTGCCCATGTAGAAAACCTTATACAGAGCGGGAGGACAGGACGTCATCAAACGCGTCAAAAAAAGGCTAGTTCCTTCCGGCGTCAAGATTTTTCCTTTGAACAACACGCAGCTACGTTACCGGTAAATAACTTCTTGGAAAAGGAGGGACCGTTCCTTCCGTGGGGCGTCCATTGTATCCTCTGTGCCATGCCGGAGGATATTGAGCATATCCCTCTGGAGGGTTGTGATGGCGTTTTGTTTAGGGACGTCCTCCAACGTATCCAGAAAAATTACTTCCCGCTAGACGCCCAAGGGATCCGGCTTTTGTCGGTTGCTAACAAGGATGGCGTTCCTTTTGATATGATGTTGTTATTATGTTTATATAGTATCTAGAGAACCCTGTTGTTCCGTGCGCCGCGCCGACAGCAACGCGCGAGAGGCACGCGAGTACTTCCGAGAGAGTGTCATAACATACGTTGAAGCTATGAAGACCCAGCAATGCGTTCCTGAGTAGCTCCCGACCACTGAGGCACTGTGGTCGTTTATTCATTTTCACGCTTTTAGCGTTTGCCAAACGTTGGCTGGCATTTTCACCTTACATCCACATTTAGCTTGACTTCCTTTGTGGGTGTGTCTATGTGATTGTCTGTACCAATAAAGAAACCGGCAAAAAAAGAAGATAACTCAGTTCGTAGAGCGGTTGACAGTAGAGGAAAGATTGTTGCCTTCCCAATATCACTGCTTCGAATATGGCTCGATGGACGGGCAGTTTTGTTTTCCTATGAAATCGACGCCGAGGATTGGGAGCGATCAAGTGATTAAGGATGTCACGTGGAGGTTTCGTGAATGACACCTATGCAAATTTTGAGGAGGTTCCGATTAACAGCTGTCGCTACAAGTAAGCAAGCGCACTTCTTATGCTTTGCTCCAGTGTCACTGTGAGGAAAGATACGATGTTAGCATTTCTGCGATGTGCATTTCGCTTTCAGGCATTTTGCAATGGACCTCTTTTCAGGGGGAGGAAGTGTACGCGCAAGCGTACGGTTTCCACCCCTGGCATCGCTTCGTGCTTTCGCCATTTTCGGAAAGCAAAGTTCCGGTCGACCAACATATTCAGCACCTCTTCGGTAGTATTTCGTCTTTCGGCAATTCCTGTTTGAATAAACTCTAGTATGGGGCACAAAACGCAACGAAGATCAATAAAACAGCACGACGCTAATGTATTCTGACGGGCAGAGGAAACTTGAGCTGCCATTCATTTGTAGTTCGAAGACAACTCAGCAGACGGCGAGTATTACCGCAAAAAAGGTTTATTTACTTTTAATACGACAGCTTTCTTTAGCCACTTCACCCGGTTTTCGCGATGCGGGATCTGGCCTCGGAATGCATGGCGCGCGTATGCGTCGCTCGTATGCGGAGGCGGCTCGTGGAGTTGCTTCTGTTATTTTTTATTTGTGGGTCATATGGAAGTATTATTTATTTAAACTCGTGAATTTTATTAACCATGCTTCTGTCACTTACTTGAACAGAAAGCGTGACTGTTTTAAAGTAGGTTAGTGTTAAACTTTTGCGAAACCAAATTTAATTTTTACGCCTACATCATATTCTCGATGAAATTAAATGTTTCGAACATGTTCTAAATATCCCTAAGGTCAGTGGAAAGTGCCGTTTTGGGAATCGCACAGGCAGTTCAAGTTGGGAATGCCCGCGCTTTGACCTCTTGGAGACAGCATGTATGCTGACCTCGCCCCGAAAGCGCTGATGTGGGACCCTTGGAAGTATTGCATGGGCAGCCCGGGTTATATAGGCTCACGCTTTGTTCAATTGAAGGGGACACGTTCGCTAACTCTGTTCCTGCAGAGTCGACGTGGGAACCACCGATGTATTGTGCGGTGGGCCCAAGTTGGCCATGCTTCACGCGTTGCTCCCACTTAACCTTGCTCTGTGTAACCACAGCCTTCGCGTAACCCAGGTGGGACCTAGGTGGGACTCCTGCATGTTTTAAGGATCATACTTTTTCCGTTTCGAACATTACCTATATTATTCACCAGCCTGATGCGGAACGTGATTCACACATCTCGGATAAACGCAGTAGGTTGTTATAATATATATAAAATAAAAAGACTCACTTGCTTTTTCTCCCACACGGTTTTGATAAGAGTATCCAGGCACATGCTTGTCATGAGTTTTTTGCGTGTCCCAAGTACCAAACTTTTACGTTTTCTTAACACAGGCTTTTGCCGGGAAGTGGGATTTAACAAAACAAAAACAGAAAACATAGAAGGTTAGTACCATTAAATCCTAATTAGGCCACAGGCATTGGCCGCTCTTAAACGTCAGATGAACCATTCTTAAAATCCTGGAACTATGTCAAGATGGACTTAAAATTACACCACGTATTCAACGAGCGCGGAACCTTTCGTCCTCTATACGCCGAGGCTCGTAAGAACAGTTCCCTACCCAGCACTGTTACGGGCGTTAGAAGACAAAACTCCCGCCGCGCAGCATCACCGCCTAAACCACTGCTATTGGCGCGTAATTCTGTAACGCACCGACCCGAGGTGGTCATCTAAAGAGTAATAAAAAAAAGAACCCTGCACACACCCTTTATCAGAGTGGTATGGATTAGGGAGTAGATCCCCGGATACCACGTCTACTACTGTGACGCTACAACCGGGATTTGTACAAGAGGCTGTCGCGTGCCAGGGCAGCACAGCGTATAGACATATCCCGACTCAGAATCCTGGGGGGAGCAAACAAGGCACCCGAGGTAATGCTACGGCCGGGAGTGGGATCGACAAGCGATTAAAAGAGCTGCAAGCTTCGCTGGCTGCCCCTCTTTGGGCGTTCGCTCATACTGCTTCTGCTTCGGTAAATATTGGGCTTTGCCCCTTAGGCCCAACTTTTATGACGAGTGGAAACAGAGAAATATAGAAGACTTAGTCAGAGGGTCGGTGTCATTCTTCCTAACGTCCTGTCGTGTCCTTTTTATAAAAGAAACGTTGAAAGCAATCGAAAGTTGGGACTGCGCACAGTCAACGAACGACAATAAAACTCGCAGATTGTCTGCCATACTCTGTTCTTTCCTAGGCTGAAAGGACCGTGGAAGGTACGCGCCTGTCGAACCAATAAACAACCTTCATTTCACCGTCTGATCTCACTCAGCACTTCCTAGAGTATTGAGACCGTAGGATTTAAGTATTAACATCGCTTCAAGAGGCAGACACTGCGCGCCAAAGACATGAATGCTGCATTTGCCTTTTGCGCTGACTGTAAATGCAGCCCTACGAGTCGTTATTGGCAAGAGCATACTCGTGTAGATAAATATTGACGTATGATTGCTCCAAAAGAACTCGTAGCTTCTACCGCCCTGTCAGTGTAGCGGTAAAAGGCGTATAGCAAATTTCGAGTAGATTTTAATGTTCCTGGACCTGAGTGGTCGTCGAAGGTCTAGTTTTTGTCGAGGCAGTTTGCACATTCCACGAGAATTTGTGGTTTCTTTCGGTCTAACACGTTTCTGGCTGCTGATCTTTTAAAATCACTCCTGAAAATATACTTCAACCACTGTTTTCAAGCGTACCAATTTAATCTGTAATTTTTATTCAAATACATTTTACATATAATGTTGATTTGTTGTAGTATCTCCCTTACCTGTGTTCCCGAAGGGCAACTAGTTCATTTTGACGCAAAACTAGCTTTCGGCGAACTAAAGTGGCCTTAGAATGCAGGTAACGCCGCTCTAGTTGTCATTTTTGTTCCCTAAATTGCGACTTTTTATTGGTGGCAAAGGCGTGAAAGGTTAGACAGGCTCGTATTGAAACAGCGTCTCTTGAATATTTTGTAGAGGGTTGAGAGGCTCTATAGATAATGCTGGTATTGCTCCAATAAAAAAATTAATAAAAAGTTGCGCTGCAAAAACCTAGATGAATGAAATGTATTCCACCAAACACTGTGCAACCGACACCAACTCGCGTTCTCCTTTTTTTCATACTTTCGATTGCTCCTTTCTTCTCCAAACTCCAAAAAATTACTTATCCTAACGTTTATTTATTTATTTATTTTTGATGCGACGATATTACACATATGTTTTTGAGGTTTACTTGTCAAGACAAAGGAATCTATCATACACCGAAGAAGTACTTAGCGTTTACTTAGATCACATGAGAATATTTAGACGTGCAACCGAGAGCTCTGTTACAACATGGATTCTAGGATCTCCTCTGCATTTTCATAGCTGGTTTATAGTGCAAACTGGTTTGTGGGCAGTTATTTGCTTTTCCAGCGTCGCGATATGCACCCGTGAGAAGGTTGTGCAGAGGGAGACAATCGTGATACCGTGTAAATAGTAGTTAAAAAAAGTCCGCTGATGAATTTTTTTAATTGTGGCTTGTAGTGTGTATTTCTAATTGTCAGACGTGGCAATAGTACACACTTGTTAAGGAAAATCCCGAGGTCGCAATACCAGAATTTAAAGGTAAATTTACTAAGAAAACAAATTGTCATCAATCATTATCTCCAAGATCGTATAACGACTGAGATGCATTATTTGTAGGAGTGATCGTTCACATTTAATTTGAGTGAGTCGTCGACTGCAATTAAGGCGCAAAGGGACTTGATGGGGTTGATGGAGATGAGGCTTGATCGTGTTGGTTGCACTGTAAGATGGCACCCAAGCGGTGGGGGAGGGTTGGAGAGTGAGCGGTGGGTGGGGAAGAAAAGAGAGGTAAAGGAAGAAAGAGAAAGAAAGGGCAAAGAGAAAGAACAGGGAGGAAAGAGGTAGGGTGGAGGGGGATGGAGGATAGCGTGACCATGAGGGGGAAGGAGAAGGAGAGGGATGAAAGGACGCGGCGATAGGTGCGGAAGAGAGGAGAGATGGATGCGAAGAGGGAGGGAGAGAGAAAGTAGAAAGAGGGGGCAAGGAGGGGGAGGGAAGGAAGGGGCTGTGTGTGGGGTGAGATCAATGGGAAGAAGGGATAGAGGAGAGAGTGCGTAAGTAGAGGGGAGAAGTGTAGGCGTTGTTACGTTATGTGAGGTGTAAAGGCCATTTGACGTCAGTTTCCCAAATAAATTTAGCGGGGAAGCTGAATTAGTGCAACTACATTACGTGACGTTAGCTTCCCCGTTATATTTAGCAGGAAACTGGCTTGGAGTATAGGTCAATGGGACGTAAATTTCTATACAGCCTTGTCATCCATTTTTCTAACTTTTAGGAGAAAACTGATTCGGTGTTCAGGTCACATGACGTAAGCTCAGAGGACTTCATTTTCCCCTCTAAATTTAGTGGAAAATGCACGGACGGAGGGAAGAAAACTCAGTAATTCAGGGGAGGGTGTTTCCTTTAAAAATAATTTCATGCTTTAATATCTCTAGATAAAAATTCTCTATAATATTACGTACCAATACTTACGCTTTTAGGGAACGTGGTTTTGTGGTAGGCATTTTTCATCATAAACCCTTATAGACCGACACGCGGGATGTTTTTTTATTTATTTATTTAAAACCTTACACACCCTCAAGGCGCATTATGTAAGGGGGGGGAGGGGTTACAAAGCAGACTAAATCAAAAGTACAGAGCACAAAACAACAAAATCAACCACACATAAGTAGACATGCATGAAGGGCCCCAAAAAAGTAGTTAAATCTTGGCGAAAAAAAGCTTGATCACGTTGGCAATCGATGTTATCGGGCAAGTCGTTCCAGTCAGCAATGGCGGATGGCAGAAACGAGCTAGAAAAACAAGGATGACTTGCAAGAAATAAGTTTAATCTTACATGAGTTATCAATGCGGGCTGAAACATAAGACGGTTGAGAGAGAAGTGACGAGTGAAGTGATGGTGAGTAGTAAATTTTATGCAGAAGACATAGCTTTATTACCCTGCGGCGTATCTGAAGTGAATGAAGGTCAGCACGGGTTTTAAGGTTAGTTACACTGGTATGACGTGAGTAATCAGAAAAAATGAAACGAACGGCTCGGTTTTGGAGTGCTTCCAGTGAGGCAGCTAAGTAATGATAATGAGGGTTCCAAATGCTGCAAGCGTATTCCATGATCGGTCGAACAAGCGTGACGTAGGTTAGTCATTTAAGAAGATGGGGCAGAATTAAGGTTACGCTTTAAATAACCGAGACTACGGTTAGCTTTTGAAAGAATGTAATTACTATGCATGTTCCACGATAGATCGGAGGTTAGGTTAACTCTCTAGGTATTTGTGAGATTGGATTAATTCCCAACGGGGTATTTTGAATGTGATATTGACTGGGGTACAAACAAGAATTATTAGGACGAGTGAAACGAACGTGCTTGGCATTTAGAAGAGTTTAAAAATAATGAGCCAGTTAGTTTACACCATGAGCTGATATTTGGTAAGTCGTCTTGAAGGGCAGTAGAATCTGATGGGTTACTGATCCGACGATAAATAACTGCAGTCATCAGCGAAAAGATGAATTTGTGAGGTCAAGGAGTTAGGCAAATCGTTAATATAGATAGAAAAAAGCGGGCCCAGCACACTTCCCGAGGAATACCGGAGGTGACGGGAACAGGATTTGAACGAGTGGCTGTTAGCGATAGCGTACTGGGTCCTGTTATGTAAAAAGTCTTTAATCCATTTTAATACATGCGGGTAAATATTTAGTGCAGATAATTTCGAGAGCAAACGCTGATGAGGTAAGCGATCAAATGCCTTAGAAAAGTCGAGAAAAATAGCATCAGTAACCTCATTGCTGTCCAAATTAGTGTGAATATGATGTAGAAACCAGCCAGCTGTGTCTCACAAGACAGTCCTTTTCTGAAACCACGTTGATAAGGTGAAAATAAATTATTGTTCTCAAGAAAAGTAACAAGGTTAGTATAGAATTATATGTTCAAGTAATTTACATGACACACTGGTTATAGATATTGGCCTGTAGTCATTAGCAGATGATTTATCACCACCCTTGAAGACAGGAACGACCCGCCCGATTTTCCAGTCATTGGGCAGCCTACCCTCTAACAATGACTGGGAAAATATTTCGGATAGTATGACACAGCTAATGTCTTTAGTACGCATCAATAATTTCGAGCTAATGCCGTCTTCTACCAGCGGATGTAGAAAGTTTAGAGCTGTTAATAAGGTTAAGAACACCGTCTGGTGTAATGTTCTACGTTAGGCATGTTATTGCTTAAATACGAAGGAAAGGGAGAGATTGCCCCAGTGGTTCCTGAGTAAACACGGCACCGAAAAGTCGTATTCAACAGCGAAGCACACCCTTCCTCAGATACAATGTTTTTGTTATCAGTTAAGTGAAGTGCGGCATTGGCTTCTTGGATTAACCACCTTCCAAAATTTTCTTGGGTTATTCAAGAGAAGTGACGGCAAATCTAGAGTAAAATATTTTCTACGAGCTTCCCGACTCTTCCCCTGTACAAACGATGGCACTCCTTATAACTCGCCCAGTCAGAATCGGAGCGGCTTCGCTTGGACTTCCCTGAAGCGACGCTTTTTTTAATTTAGTATAAGCTTCAGGTCCCGGTTAAACCAGGGCGCTGGAATGATTTGTTTTTATACTGATGATGGGAACAAATTTTTCAACTAGGTCAAGCATGTGTATTTTTAAACAGCTGCCAGTTGTGTTCCACTGTACTAGAAGAAAAATCGAAAAGAAAATCTTGAGCGAACACTGTCAGATTAGTATTAATTGCATTATAGTTACCTTTTTGCGTAATTTCTGATAACTTTTCGTGAAGTGACATTAGTAGGCACTGCGGAACATGGCATGAAGGTGAACAAGCTTATTGTCGCTTAGGCCATCGAGACACGATATATCTGAAAACACGTCGGGGAGGGTAGTCAAAAGGAGGTCTAAAATAGCGCTACAATCCGTAGTAATTCTGGTAGGACTTTAATGAGTTGGGTAAGATTAAAGTCAAGGCACAACTCAAGAAACCGTCCCGGTTCTGATCTTTGTAGCAGAGGGAGGATTAGTGCAGTCAATGGTAGGAAAATTAAAGTCACCGAAAAGTGTGATGGATGCATTGGGATAATTGGAAACGAGCCCGGCAAGCGCATCATGCAGCGCATCAACGAAAGAGGCATCGGAATTCGGTGGCCGGTAGCACACTCCGACAAGATGGCGCGACTCTTTGGTATTTATACATATAAAAACCATTTCGAGGTTAGTGGCTACGTTAACTAAAGTAGATGCGATGAGTCTTTCTGATTCCTATCAAGACGCCTCCTCCGCGCCGACCAATCCTATCGCAACGACAAATGTTAAAAGAGGGAACGCAGTCAAAAGTTCTCTCGTCATCAATAAGTATCATGTAGCCATGCTTATGTGATAACAATCATATCAGCACTGGTGGAATCAATAAAACCTTGTAATTCATCGCGCTTGTGCATGAGGCTTCTTATATTAGTAAATAAAACAGAAACGGGTTTTTCAGAGATTCGTGAAGGTGGTACGCATAGTTAATCAAATCTCATGCGCAACAGTTTTGCTCACAGAATCACAAACGAAAGCGTTGTTACCAATGGAAAGTTTATTATAACGAAGCTTAAATCTTTCACTTTGAGCTTTCGAAAAAGTAAGCAACATTCGTCGTGCTTCACGCACTGCTGAGAGAAAAATCCTAATTTACGAAGTATCCAGTACCCTTTAACTTGCGGGCATCGTTAAGGATCAAATCCTTGTGCTTAGTAGACAGCATTTTTACTATTACTGGGCGGTTTTTGTTCGGACCAAAACGACCCAGTCTGTGGGCACGTTCAATCCAGCTTTGTTCTCAACTAAGCTCAAGCTTCTCTGAACACATTTCACAGGACCACTTGTTCGGTGATCGCCCACGTTTCACTATCTGTATCAGGTAAGCCATGAATAATCAAGTTGTTACGCCTTTGTCTATTTTCGGCATCTTCGCAACGAGCCTCAAGAACAGAAAGGCGCCCGTCACACAAGATAACACTGTCCCAGATATCACAATCTCTCCATGCAAATCGTTTAGTGTAGAAGCGCTAGCGGACGCTTGCGTTTCAATAACTGTAACTCTAGAGGACAGCTCGGCAACTGATTTATTTGTACTTTGCAGATCTTTTTTTGAGTGTCTTTAATTCTTCGATTACATTCTTTTGCCCTATTTGCAGCTGCTGGGCAATAGCGAAAACGGAAGCCAACTGTTCCGCCTGTTCCTTAGTCATTGGACCCGGATTGCACTCAATATCACCGCTTACGAGAAGCAGGAGGCGGATGTACAGGTCCCCTCAAAGTAAACAGAGCGCCGGAGCGGCGACCGAACTGCATTGCCGTGCCATCTAGCAGCTCCAGCTGCAACTGATGAGGCTGCATCTGCGCATGAGGACGTGCCTTCCGCTGGGGCCTCCGTTTCCTTCTTCCAGCCCACGTTATCGGTAAATCGAGCGGCGCAACGCTCTTCCTAAAATCGCCGCCTGATAGCAGCAGGGCGATGCTCATCGACAACACTGGCCTTTCCGCTTGCCTTCAGCGTTATCTCCGTGCGATTCAGACACGCGCGGTGTTTATCGGAACAGTGTTTGGCAAGCTCGAGACGCCGATATTACGAGGATCAAACAAGAAACGAAGGACACCGCGAGCGGCACGCGCATGCGCAGACGGCACCTATCAGTTCCGGCCAGCGCGCTGCCAGATAGCGCGGCGATGCAGTTCGGTCGCGGCGCTCCGGTTTTGCTTTGCAGGAGACACGCACGGAACAAACGCAGGTACGAAGCCTATGGCACAAAATACGCAAATGGGTCGGGCGACGCCGTAATCAGAACAGGTCATCACTTTTGAAACATGTATGTGAATGTAAACCAACCTGCATCAGAGGTACACGTATGAACATCGTGCCGGACCCGGTGTCGTGCCCCAGTGGCGTAGCGAAGACAGCTGTTTAAATAGTCCCGAGTGCGTCACAGGGCTGCGATGTTGCCAGACGAGCCACGTTGAAGTGTCCGAAGTTGACGGTGCAGAAATGTTCGCGCCCGGTGTAATCACATTCGGCAGCAGGGAGAAGGCGGGAAACGAATCCAGGCGCCCGTGTTCCACCGAAGACGTTGAACGCGGCAGGCGCAGGTCCACGGGCAGTAGGGGCATCGAAAGGCCCAGCAACACCTGTATCAGAGGTACACGTATGAACATCGTGCCGGACCCGGTGTCGTGCCTCGGTGCGCCTTGACGTCACGAGGCTGCGGCGGCGCTGCAATCGCGCCAGAGCCGGGTGGTGTAGGCAGAAGGGCGCGCATTTTGCATGGGCGTCATAGCATTTTAGCATGCCGCAAAGCTTTGTAGCCGTTAATTGCACCGAAAGGTACGGCATAAGTAGCGAAGGGAGTTTCCACAAGTTCCCGACTGACTCTGAAAGACGCAGAAGATGGATAATATCCGTAAATCGAAAATAATGGTCGCCTCTCGCGGACAACCGTTTGCGCGAGAAACACTTTCTTGAAGACAAGTGGTGGCTTCCATTTCCATCTCCGTCTCGAGGCTTGCTTATGTGCAGGAAACCGTCGTCTGAGGCCACCCATATTTTGTTCCTACGGTGTTCGCGCAGAAAGCACCGGCCAAGCGCTTGTCGGTGGCTCGCTACCAGTGTTGGCGGTAACGCGTTAGGGGTAACGGCGTTACGGATAACGCATTACTTTTTTCGGTAACGTGTACTGTACTCGTTGCTTTTTAAAGAAAGTAACGGGTAACATACTTATGCTACTTATTTCGAATAACGCGTAAAGTAGTTACGTTACTCGTTACATATACTTCCCAAGGCCTAAAAAAGTAATTTTTATTCGTGCTTTCATAGTTTGTCTTACCTTCAGCCCAGACGCAGCCGACACTGCGAGCTGATGGGGCCAATCGACGCCGTCAAAAACACACCATCATGGTGTTCGTCAAGTTTCTGTACCTGTTCTACCATCGCTGAACCAATCATAAACAAGACTTAGTTACTCGCTGTTTTGACGCTGCTTGATCGGTCCCATTTGCTCGTAGCTTCGGCTGCGTATGGACTAAAGCTGAAGTCAATTAGTTATTGCATACATTACACCTACCTTTAAAATTTTGCTTCTCTTTTCCCCCATGCAAAAAGTCCCAGTTCAGAAAAACCCTACGACCACGCCCTTTGTCCCAATGTTAAACCACGCTGTAGCGAAAAAAAAACACACAAACACAGTTACCTTCAGTTTATAAATGAAAAAGTACCATGCGTTACTTTTTATCGGTAACAGTAACGCTTTCCTTCCATTTTGAGGTAACGTAGGTCGGTGACGCGTTCCCTTTATCTGCAAGTAACGAGTAACGTATTTCGTTACTGGGTGATTTCAGATAAGATCGACCAAAGGGTGGCTGGTCGACATTTTTAAATCAACTGATGTTTTTATATGCTATTGTCTAGTGTCTGGTATAAACGAATCCAAACTTAGTTTTGACCAGAAAAAATATTTGGGGACAGGAAAAATCGTAAGGCATGAAGAGGTGGACAGTTGCATTAACGCGCACTGATGGAGGGGCACGTTTGAGAGTGAATAACTAAAACGATAACATTAGGAGAATTCTAATACTTTTAGACGCAAACTATGGGTACAGCTTGCTTGTAATATAAACTAATAATATTTATTTAAATTTTATTTATTTTTCTAAAAATTGCCAAACATGCCTGCTCGAACGATAAATTTCAAAATTTGGAGGCCTGTATCTCATGAAATAATTTAATCATTATTATATAATTTTCAGATAGTATTCTACTTATATGTGGCTAATATTTAAAAAATAAATAAGGTATCTGAGTGATACGATAGTCAGGATATATTTAGGCAAACATGGGAAAAAAATCAAACAACGAAAAATTTCGATGCAAATAAAAAAAAAACACCACCTTCGATTTTTTTTAAATTTGGGTACCTTGTTATACTCTATTTCGGCATTCATTTCTATTAAAAACATGTTGCATCATTTTATTGAGAAAGAAGAAACAACTCCCCAAAGTAGGGTCCTTTTTCAAAGCCTACACTTAGCAGTGCCCTATACAAGAAGTGACTCTGAGTTCCAGTTTCATGAAACTAACACACATATTTTATATATTTTTATTCAGATGAGGCCATTGATAACCATAGAAATCGTTCACACACTAAAATTGAGGAGAAACTACTGTGTACAAAGAGCTATCATATTACGAACTAGTGATCCGAGAAAAGATCCTGCAGCCATCGGCCACTGGGGACTTTGTTTACTTTATTTTCCTACGGCACTATATACTCCTCTCTCTTACCCTCTATCTCCATCTCTCTCTCTCTCTCTCTCTTATATATATCCCTGACTTATATCTAGAATAAAAACATATTCAAACATTCCCTTTCTGCGTGATAGTGTTCTGTGGCTAGCAACAATCATTTCCTCGCGAAGATCACGACTATGGCGCAATAGTTGACGGAAGTAGCAGGCGACACTCGTCGCTAGTTCTGGCAAAACGGCCGATACAATCTTTTTTCGCATTTCCCCGCTAGCTGTCAAGGATGAGGGGTTCGCTTCAACCAACAAAGTATGGCCGCCGATGCCTGTTTACTGAGCAGTCGTGCCTGTCGCCATCCCACTCGCTGGCTTCGCGGGCGATAATATCAGGCACAAAGAGGCACACCGACAGAGAGCAGAACCCCCAAATACTCGAGCCCCGCCTAAATACAATAGAGCGTAAACACTGTCGCCATGTTAACCTAGGAAAGGTTAACATGGCGACAGTGTTCACGTTTTAGGTAAGGAAAAGCATGGCGCGTGGTATGAGCCGGATCCTTACACGAGGTGCAAGGTGAGCCCTGAGAACCTGTCTGCTGCCCTAGAGTACTTCACGAAAGACGAGCTACAATGTTCGCGCCAAAGTCCCAACCAGAAGGACGTGATCTCTGTCATGCTCGACGGGGAGAAAACGTTCGTGCCAAAGCGCTTCCTGACACGCTCAATCCGAGAGGCCTTTCAAGTATACAAACACAAGCATCCTGATTCCGGCGTTGGGCTAGCGAAACTTTATTCCTTGCGCCCTAGATGGGTCAAATGTATTCCACACCAGGAAGTGTGCGTTTGTGTGCGCTGCGCCAATTATTACCTTTGTATTGCCGCTGTAGAGAACGTTACAGGCTCAACATTCAACACTGGTGAAATGAACTCAGCATTTCTGTGCGACCCACTAACAAGTCTATGTCTTTAAGAGACTGATCACTGCCCAAAAGGCCAGTCTCTTACACTCGAGGAACTTCATATCCCAGAGGATGAAGAGATTGTGCTTACAACATGCGAACCTTGGGGGAAAACAAAAAAGAACATTGGATTCTGAGACTTTCCTAAAAGTCGTTCAAGTAACGGTTGAAAGTTGGATATTTCACAACCATATCCGACAAACGCAAGATAAAGCGATCTACGATGAAAAGCAGCTGCATGCAACGCGGGAGCATTGTCTTTCATTTTGACTTTGCTGAAAACTGGACCATCGTGCTTCCTGACAAAGTTAAAGCATACCACTGAAGAAAAAAAAGTTACAATATTTACATGTGTAGTGACGACAAGAAAATCTACAAACAGCGTTGCTATCATCAGTGAGGACCTGTGTGACGACGTCGCTCTCACGTGCTTGGCTCTAGAAAGAGTGAAAGAGTGGGTTGAAGACAACGTTGCGGTATACTCGCACGTGACGTACGTAAGTGACGGGGCCGCCAGTCATTTTAAGAATCGCTACCAGCTTCACCAGTTTGCACAGAATGATTGCCCACAAGCCCAGTGGTTATTTTCTGCATCTGGACATGGGAAAATGCATGCGACGGAGTTGGCGGACTCGTGAAGCACCATGCCACGCTGAGCAACCTGAGAGAACGTTCAATAAACGCAATTCAGACGGCCAGGACAATGGTGAGCGTTCTATTTGAGAAACTGGGTGCATCTTGCGTATCTGGACGAAAATAAGCTTGTTCGGTATCGTCAACAAAAAAAAAAAGAAGAGTGGCTGACGGTGCGCGCCTTTCCTGGCATTCAGTCTTGGCACGCGTGGCGGCTGTGCAAGTCATCAACAGAAGGGACCTGTGACATATATGTAGGACGGACAGTCGGATCTGGTTAGAAGAAACTTTATTAAATGGGTACATCGAGGAAAGCCTTAGTGTAAAGTGCCGAATTTGATGCCCCAAGGACTGCTCATTTTGAATGCAGGGTTATCTTATTTATCACAATTTTCTTCGCGGGGTATTGAACCTACTATTTTACTTGGTGATAGCTTATAATCTTTATCTGATCACCATATGAGAATCACGACACGTTATCCTCGCGCAGGATAAAATATCTCGGCTTGCCACGATCCATTCGTACACCGAGAGTATCGAAGCTCTTATAGTCCGGCGCGGTGGCACCGCTCACCTGAAATGGTTTGTCCCCGGAAATACATAACTAACCTAAACAATTTTAGTATTCTATCTTTATTTTTGTGTGTGGAAGTAAAGTTGTTTCTTTTATTTTAAGTATAAATTATACCGGGAAGTAAAACTTCACACTGCATCATCCTTTCTCGAATCACTAGTCTCTAATATGATACCTCTTTGTACGCTGTATGTAAAATGCTGTATATTCTTTCTCCTCACTTTTAGTGTGTGACCGATTGCTATAGTTGTCAGTGACCTCATCTGGATAAAAATATATGAAAGATGTGTGTTAGTTTTCTGAAACTGGAGCTCAGAGTCACTTCTTGTATAGGGCACTGCTAAGTGTAGGCTTTGAAAAAGGACCCTACTTTGGGGAGTTGTTTCTTCTTTCTCAATAAAATGATGCAACATGTTTTTAATAGAAATGAATGCCGAAATAGAGTATAACAAGGTACCCAAATTTAAAAAAAATCGAAGGTGGTGTTTTTTTTTATTCGCATCGGAATTTTTCGTTGTTTGATTTTTTTCCCATGTTTGCCTAAATATATCCTGACTATCTTATCACTCAGATACCTTATTTATTTTTTAAATATTAGCCACATATAAGTAGAATACTATCTGAAAATTATATAATAATGATTAAATTATTTCATGAGATACAGGCCTCCAAATTTTGAAATTTATCGTTCGAGCAGGCATGTTTGGCAATTTTTAGAAAAATAAATAAAATTTAAATAAATATTATTAGTTTATATTACAAGCAAGCTGTACCCATAGTTTGCGTCTAAAAAGTATTAGAATTCTCCTAATGTTATCGTTTTAGTTATTCACTCTCAAACGTGCCCTCTCCATCAGTGCGCGTTAATGCAACTGTCCACCTCTTCATGCCTTACGATTTTTCCTGTCCCCAAATATTTTTTCTGGTCAAAACTAAGTGTGGATTCGTTTATACCAGACACTAGACAATAGCATATAAAAACATCAGTTGATTTAAAAATGTCGACCAGCCACCCTTTGGTCGATCTTATCTGAAATCACCC
>JAZHYW010044999.1:0-10140 GCA_037355805.1 Ixodes ricinus | reverse complement strand
AGCAGCCCTACATGGCTGCAGCAAATTGATCTATCGCCAGTGTTCGATGAGGCTACTACGCCTACATCGACGTCTGCAACGTTAATGTAGGTGAGGGAGCCTCTTGTATTTGTTTTGTTTGGCACAATTGTTCACCACATTAAACCTTGAGTTTCTCCAGTTTCTCTGTCTTTGTCACTCGTTATTCGTGACAATATTACAAAGGCAAAATATGAATTCACAAGTTAGAGCATCAGCATCCAAGCGAAATAATCCGTTTGCCATATTATGAATTCAAATTAGTGACACAAAGTGTTTCCTCTTTCAATGTTGATATGCACAAAAGCAGGTGATATGTACCCCAGTACATTGATACAAGATTCAACTTGCACCAGTGGTGTAGGCAGGGGGTGGCAACAAGGGGGGGGGAATCATTTTTCCCCACCCTTTAAATCATTTTTTTTATTTTTTATTTATAAATAGAAGACAAATTTACAGGTAATGAATGCAGGTATTTTTTATAAACTTGCATGAAGGATGCATATATGGCTCAACAATTTCTTTAATTACTGTTAGACAAGCAAAGGATTGTTAGCAATAATTATGCAGCCCGGAAAATATCGCATTAAGAGCAAATGTTTCATTTTCTATTTGTTTGTCTGAACTTCAACCATCCACATGAATAAAGTACACGAAAAAATACAGCTAACATGGACTAAATAAACAAACAAAAAATGTAGTAGCTCCCCTCAGAGAGCGACATACATAAATTTGCCAGTTCCACATATTTAAACTGAAGTAAAGTTCCTACTCGTATATAAACTTCGGCCGAGACATAAAAGTGCTAGACTATCCTTATGGAAATCAGTAAAGGCAGTACAACAATTGTATGAGTTCAGTGACTTCATAAATAAGCTACAAAAGTGTCTCTTTCCAAGATGTAGACCACTGAGAGAAACCAAGTTTAGATGCAGCATATTCTTCCTTTTTTTTTATTTGGCCACAAACTTGGTAGTGCCATCTATTGGGTAGCCCAAACACACATCCGGTTCGCATATATTTCCTTATTTCTAGCAGGTCATTCTTTCACCATAAAAGTGAATTACGTCCGACAGTGCTACAAGCAAACATTAACTGAAGATAGCGCATAGATTTGATCTTGCATGTACTGCGAAACCTGCCACCCAGCTCAGAACCTGAAATGTACCAGGGCTATTTGCACAGATGTGCCAACATGTTTCAACTCGTGCGAGAAAGAGCAAATAGGTAGAGCATGGCGCTCGGTGAACGACACAGGGCAATTGCTCCTCACCGAACAGAGACGTTGTAATCGACTGGGATGCAGGGGATGCCTCCAATTTTGATCTTGTCGTAGATCTCCTCCTTGCTGGTGCCAAGGTTGCTTCCCTCGATCGTGACAAACGTGCCTCCCTCGATAGGCCCGCTCAATGGATGGATCTGCAACAAACCGGAGTGGAAACATGTTAAAGGGCAACTCCGCTTCATTTTCGCTTTTGAAAAAGAATGCAGTCATCTTCAGTTTCACCTGGGAAGACCACACGTCGAAGATTACGTCAAATATTACAGTTCTGTCTAAATGTTTCTTAAACGGTCTGGCAAACTTTGCAACTCCCCGAGTCGCCGAAACCGGCTGACTCGAGCGGGGGGGGGGGGTTATATTGTGAATGATCAAACTTTTGAAAAGACCTAGCTATTATAAAAAAAAAAAAATATATTTACTATGTTAATACAACATTTCACTGTAACGAATACATAGAATACAGCTCCAAATCATAAAGTTCCATGCCCACGACACAGTCCCGAAATTTGCACCTCGAGAAATATCGAGCCCATGAAAACAAAGTAGTTCACAGTACTCAGGATGCTGGAACAAGCTGTCTGGAATGGATGTACCGTGATTAACACTTAAGAGAAGACAAGGTTACATTCTGCACTTCTAATTATATTACAAAACAGAGTGCAGTAGAAAGAACAAAAAATAGAAGTTAGGAAGGTCAATTAGAAGGAAAGGGGGAGGGGGTTAAATCTATAAAGAATGGAAATGGAAATTACAAAACAAAAGGTAAAATGTGGGTCTGCTTTTTTTTTTGGATGAAATATATTACAATGCACAATAAAATTTAAGGAACGATTCTCGCAAACTTCAATATCCACAGAAAAATTATGCCTGGGTGGCGAGAAAATATGCCGCCTTATTTTGTAGTCACCCGGATAAATACCATTATTTGGCCTCGCAAATTGAGCCCCTCCTCCTTCTCTACCTCAACAACAAACACCCAGCCGAATCATCCCCATTCTTTCTCTTCTGTCACCACTCCAGAGTCAACAGGAACAGGCCACCACAATCCAATTAGCCGCAAAAAAAAACGAGAGAAAAAGTTTTAAAAAAGAACAAAAGAGGAGATCTCTTCCCCCAGCAAGCATGCAAGCAGCAGGCAGAATATTCAGAACTCTGATTAGATTTGGGCTGCGGTCGATTTGGGTCGGCCGCCTTTATACATATTACTCAATTAAACGCGACGGCGCCTCCCGCGATTCCCGCCGTCGCGCGATATCATCGATAAACATGTGAACCAAGCCCCCGAACGGCGGCGGCGGCGGTGGCGACGCAACAAAAGGAACCGCCGTCTTTGGTCCTGTGTGCCATAACAATTATCTCCCATTACCGTTAATCCGTTCCCCCGCACCAAGCGTGCGTGCCGTGTGCGCCGCCGCTTGCTGCTGCTTCGACGTCCTTCGCGCGGCGTCGACGGCCCTCTCTTCCGGAAATGGAACAACGGTCCCAAATAAAATGGCCGCGTCAACTTTTACGATTCGCTCATGCTACGGAAAAGCGCGCGCTCGCGCGCCCGCCTCGCCACCGGCGAACGGCCGCGGCCGCTAGTAATTGAATTTATTCCGCGAAGGAACAAAAGTTTCTTTCCCTAGTCTCGCATTTTCGTTTTTTCTTTCATTCTTTCGTTTTCTTTTTCTTTTTTTTACCTGTATTAAGCTAGGTTATTTGGCTTCTGAAACTCGGAGCGACAGTCCTTTTTCTTGTTTTTATTTATTTACTTTATTGGCGCCGTTTGTGCGGCGACGTTAACCGAATGAACGAATCGACCGGCTAAACTTGTTGATGGGAATTTCGGAAGAAAAAGCGGAGACAAATATCGACAGAGGAGAGAGAAAGCGAATGTTGACGGGAAAGAAATAAACCAAAATGGAAGTAAACAAAAAGCGCTTCGCTTCGCTAATTCGAGAGAATGGAATTAGCGGAAGGACACTGAGGAAGAATCCTCCAAATAACGTTTGTTGGCTCGGAAGCTTGTGCGAGGAAGGTACCACACGCGGTCGATAAGCACGCGGCCTTATTTATCGAGAAATGCTTCACTTTTTATGTTATTTGTGTTTATATAAGATCACAAAGTACGAACTGACTGGCTTTATTTTCTTGGGGATCGCCATTGAAGAGGGTCCCTCGCAGACTCCCACTAGAGCAAGAGATAACCAGGAGCAATGGCCGCTTCGGCCGTAGACAACCGAGTCACATTTGTTTCCCGTTCTCTGTCGGCCCCCCAATCTGCGGTCAAAATTGCGCGTCTAAAGACGCGCTCCCCAGTTAAGGGGTTTTAAAAGCGCGTTTTGCACGGACAGGGGGGAGAGCCGGGGACTGACCCAGTCGATCCGCGGAGGCGGACAGGTGGTGGACACCGGCTGGATGCACGAGTCGGCCGTGGCGCACGAGCCGCCGCACCACGAGCACCGGTACTTGGGGTCCCGCGTCAGGCACAGCGAGCAGTCGGGCCGCCCGCCGTGGCTGCCCAGGAGCTGGCACTTGTACAGGGTCACTGCACGGGGAGGAGAAGGACCGCTCTCGTACACCGACGGGAGCGACGAAAACAGACGCCAAACAGAGGCCACCCGCTGGTGGTTGGTTGCGTCACAAAACAGTCGTGCGACGAAAGCCCGATTCACACGGTGCGACTCTACTTGCAACTTCGCAGTTGCGACATCAAAAACCGCAACTTCTCCGCGATTTTTTTCTTTTTTAATGCGCAACGTTTATTGTAAGGTGAAAACGAGTCTACAGAGGGCGATTTAAAATTACAATTACCTCCCTTATGACGTTGAGGAACGGCCGTAGTTCTATCCTGTGTGGTTGAAGACGGCTTCATTCCGAAAGTATCCAAGGGTGCAAGGCTCAAACCCTCCTCACAAGACTCGCTTCTGAGTTAGCTGATTCACTTCGCTTTACATAGCCGCGTAGAAAGTCCCAACGAAACGGTTCTCACCGTTCGTCTGGCCGATGAAGGTGTCTCGGTTCCAGAGGACAGTCAGAGTGCCTTGTTGCTCGGGCAGCTCGCTGTCGTACGTGTACTGCAAATAAGAAAGAACGAATTATAATCCCGGTACTATAGGTTGATTTCGTCGAGTGACGGGCTCAGGGGGAAGGCATTTTTTTACCACAGCCTGGCCGCAGATGATCTTGTTGTTCATCACCCGGGCCTGAACCCTCTGCTGGGCACCCTCGATGCCCAAGACGCAGTGGAAGTTGTCCTGCAGAAGACACGGGCCCTCGCTCAAACTCTCTTTCGCGTTCGGAAAAAAATTCTTTCCTAAACTACATAAAATTAAAGCTCATAAAACAAACTGCCATCATCGATGTCACTCATTCGTGCACCACCTCCCCTCCTCCCTCCCTCCCTCCCTCCCTCCCTCCCTCCCTCCTCCTCCTCCTCTCCCCAAAAAAGCACTTTAGAGATAACAAATGTTTGACATTACTAATTCCGTCGTATTTTTATCTTTATGGCTAGCGCGCACACACACACACACACACACACACACACACACACACACACGCGCGCGCGCGCGCGCGCACACACACACACGCACACACACAAACACACACACATGTACATAGATATATACAGTAAATAAGTTTTCTTTTTTTTAAGAGTGACTTATATTGTAGAACGTTAAAAAAGGGCAACTGATTAAAGGCTGATACCTTTAATGTTCGTTAAACATATAAGTGCTCGACGGAAAGTCCCTGTCGTTTATAATACGCCGGCTCATCGTCAAAGTTGAAGGCAATTTGCAAAATAATCTAAGTCAACAAGTTGATGAGACTCCTACGATATTTCAGCTTTTCACACATACTTCGAGACAAGTTTCCCGGACCAACGATCGCTCATCCAAACTCCGCAAAACGAAAAGTGTAAATACCGCGCGTGCCGCGCGGTCGTTTCAAATTATCCAGGCTCCGCGCTAAAAATCCTCATTTCAGGGCGAAAAATTTGTGACACTTCCTTTTAGGCGCGCCAATAATTAGCCGCGGAAACCAGCCGACGGCGAGCGACGGTGCGCGAGTCCCTTGAAAAACGAGCCCGTCGTTACCGAGCCGCCCGACCGAGCGGTGATGTATAACTCGCACCGTCGCCAAATCGTTCCTCGATCCGCCAAAGCTCTGCATTAAGCTAAAAGAGCCAGGGAAGGCCCCGAACAACGTTGTATTACACACGGAGCGCGTAAGCGACGCACAGATAATGCACAAAAGTGGCGCGGAAATTAAAAGGTCTCCGCGCCGCGTACAGTGTTACGCGGTCGATGAACGCGCGCGAGAAAAAGCGTTCGCTTCAAAGCGGTCCAAAAGTTAATTTTCAGCGACGAGGAGAGGCGAGGACCGGCCAACGTTGTTTCGCCTGACGGACGCCGCGAGCCACTTGGAGCCACTCCATAGCGCGGAGAGTGTCACGTAACTTGGCGCTCCACGCGTCGCGGCGCAACACCAGTAGGACACGTGACACCATTCTCCGGGCCGTGGATTGGCTCTGGCGGCTCGTAGCCTGCGGTCCGGTCCGTCGTGGGGTGGAACGGAGTACGAGTTCACCCCGTGTGACGTTAATCTTCCGAACAAAAGCGGCTAGGGCGTCAATGGCGTCATTATCTCATTGGTTCTCTTTTATGACTTGGGTAAGCCGGCCCCGTGGCCGCCAACCCGCTCGTGCCGTCGTTATAAGGCACCGGTTGGCGAAATAGGCACGGTGTGGGTCAAAACTGCAACAGGGTTTCGTACGGGTTGCATGAACCGGTCCGTAAAAAGACCGCAACCCAAGAACCGGTTTCAGAACTCAATTTGGTCACTTTTCAAGGCGGCCCGAAGCATCGGATGCCACTGGTGCCGTGTTGTTGTTATTATTTATTTTCTTTGTTTTATTTGTTTTTTCTGCCGGCGCATTTTCGAAAATTTGTGTTTGGGGTGGTTCTGGTACGAAATGCGCGAGCACATGACGCAGACGAGCGCGTCGCGTGAAGGAGTTCCACAAGACGACGAAGCGCTCGTGCAGTAGAAGCACGTGCATGCTCATATCGAAAGTTATCAGAGTTAGCAAACGTTGAGCTTGGTGACAACGCCGTGGTGTTCGTATTGGTTGCGCGAAGCTAACACATAGCGCGAGCATGTAGCATGCAAATGGAACAACTCATCATATAAAAGAAAGCTATCAAAGAGGATTGTAAATCAACTATGAAAAATACCAATGCCAAAAAAAATACATAAGAAAACAAGTTAATACACCGCGAAAACCAAAAGATAAATAAAACGAAATGAAAGGCAATTATTATCTGGAAAACAGATACAGAAGAATCCCTTACCAAAATATTTCTTTAGCGATATACCATATGTTTCCTTTTATCTATAGTCGGTGACAGGTCAAGAACGAAGTGGAAGCCCCTCCCACCCCTTTCCATATCAGCGGAGCGAACGGTGGAGAGGAGGCGATCTCCTCTACAGCGTTCGCTCTACTAAAGTGGAAAGAGGTGGGAGGAGCTTCCACTTCGTTCTTGGAGCTGTTCACTCGGCGTCATAGGTGAGCTCACTGCTGCTTTCTGACCACAGGTGAAGAGAGAGAGCCGAACGATCAGCTTTTGTATCGACTTTTGAGTGGCTATAGTTCATCTTCATAATCTGTCTAGGAGGCAGGCATTAGCGACATTTGAAGCAAGCCTGGAACCTTCACAACAGGATTGAGTCCCGGTGATAAGAGGATTTCGCCTTCCCGTCTTCTCTGTCTCGGTTGTCTCGAGCAGCTGACGGAGAAACTCTTCCCGGGCATGCGCTGTAATGGCAGTGTAAAGCCTCAAATATGGCGCCCAGTGATACCTCCACTAACAATACCCGATACTTCGCTGACGCCTTTGCGCATGTATCCGCATGTATCGTATCGTTATCGGGTATTGTTGACGGAGCTATCGGAAAGATCTAACACCTTATTGCAGCGTCAGCGCGTAACCCGTTCGGCGCGCGCCCATCCTAGGCGTGTGCGCGTGAACTCACGGCGGGGTTGGGCAGGTTGCGCGCCTCGACGGCCACCTCGGTCCGCACTCCGTTGGCCAGGAGGATGGAGCTGTCCGCGCTGAAGCTCGGGCAGTGCTGGCGGCCCTTGACCAGCGAGTTCTGAGGGTTCTGCGCCCCCGACGGACAGAGAGAGAGCGACGAAAACACCGGTCATCTCCCACCACACACACGTTCGGTGGTAGCGTTTGACAGGATTAGAACGGCAGGGAGCTCCTTCAGCTGCCCTGCCTCCAGCCCTTCCATAACGCTTCGGTGTCTCGTGAACTTCGAGCGTGCGGGCGCAGCCAAAGCACGGCAGAAGGCGACGTGCTGGAGGCAGGGCATTCCGAAGAGACGCTGTTCTCATCCTGAAAGTGACTACAGAGAGTCCAGATTTCAGGGAGGGAGCAACTCAAACCACGGAGAGCGTTCGCGATTGAATGGCGGACAACTCCTGCGCAGATTGGTTGCGCATCCGTGCGTTTTCGAGTGGCGAGGAGGGTAGCGGGCGGAGAGGTTGAGCGAAGGTTCGAGATGCTGGCAGACGATCCATCATTTCTCCTCCTCCTCCTCCTTAGAGGTTGTACTGCCAACGCGGCCCATGAACCACGAGAGCCCGATAGAGCTGTTGGAAACACTTTCAGATCTAGGAACACTATAACTAGACCATAGACTTTCCGGTTTTCACCGTCCAACACCAATGAACATCCGTTGGTGCCAAAAATGCAAAATCGGTCAAACCCTAAAGAAACACCCATTTCTGAAAAGGTTTGCTTCAGATGCAACTGTTTTTTGTCGAAATCTTCCCCTTCTAGACTTAGACTCTTGGGTTTTTGTAAAGATTTCTTCGTCCGTTCAAAACATCGCTGAAATGAACCGATATTTAAAAAACATAAGATAAATAAACAACAGGTAACACCCGACGATTTCTCCTTATAAATAAACGCCGGAAAATGTACTGCCTAACCGACGCAGACGCGTCCCGAGCTGGCCCCAAACGATGCATCCCTCTTTGCCTTTTGTTGTCGTTGTTGTGCCACTCACGTTTTCTCCCCGGATCACGTTTCGGGAACAGGCCGATGCGTTGTGGGTGCAGCTATTCTCGCTGAAACACCAGTTGCAGGCGAAGGCGCTCGTGACGCAAGCGGAGCACCTGCGGTGAGCGCGAGAAACAAGCAGAACACGGGCTAAAGGGGAACGATCGTTAGCGCCCAGTCGACCGCGCCATTACACGCGGCAATCTATCACTGGCAACACACGATGAAGCGAGGAACACGATAATTTCGTGGTCCGCGAGATCACACAAGCCCCACCGCATGTGGCGGAGACACCTACAAGACAAGGCCTCAACCTCTCCCCCCCCCCAAAACGTCACCGCCAGTGGATCCACGCAGTGCCCTGCGTCACCGCCAGCGCGACGAATAATAATAATAATAATAATAATAATAATAATAATAATAATAATAATAATAATAATAATAATAATTTGTATTGGCTCACGAGAGCCTCGGTACCGCAAAAAGGCAACAGCCCGTATCATGGAGCACGCGACGACGCCGAAATGGACGCGTCTGTCTCTTTCCGTCGGTTCTCGTTGAGCCTCTGCGTGTCTGCCGCCTGGGGCGGGACGGGGGTCCACTAAAGATGACGTCACGCGCGCAGGCCTTGTCTTGGAAGTGGTATTAGCGGAGAGCGCAGCGAACGTATCAATCTAGCATTAGCGTTGGCACTATCCCGCTGGAGGCGCCACCATATATACTTACGTCTTGTGGACGGAGCAATCGTAAAAAGTGAAGGGCCGGTGCAGGAAATCCGTGTTGGTTTCGCTGGAGCGGATGTACAGCGTTACGTCCACGTGGTCTGGAAGCCAGCGAAGGAAGAACAAAGAATCACGACACATCCATTCCAAAGCGCGGGAGAGACGACGCGCTGCACGATAACTCCAAAACTGGCATGTAGCGACATGCACCTCCTATGCATTACCAAGCCGTATAGTGCTGATAGAGATGTCGTCGTCAGCGAAGGCCAACGCTGGTCACATAATTAAACAAGACGATTGCGTCAACGCTCGGCTCAAACTTGACTCGAAGCCCAGGGCTTCGAGTTCAATCCGTGTCCAGCGTTGGCCTTCGCTGGTGGTGACGCAAAAATGTCAGCACTACGGCCTTGTGTTCTAGGCGGTGCTGCTTCAGCACGCACTGAGCAGCAGCCGCGGACTCGACTAGGGCCGCTAGCCTCGCCTCACTCACCGGCTCCGGCGGGGATGGGCGGCCTGTTGTGGACCGCGGGCGTGGAGCAGGCGAGCCCGTGCTGCGTGGCCCGAGCCTGGATTGGAGCGCTGCGTCCGAACACGCACTCGTAGTGGGCGCCCCGGGGCAGCTGGGGCAGCTGGTTGATGGCGATCTCCACCTGCGACCGCGAACGCTCGTGGATCTCTTCCCCGCCAGCCATCCTCCGCAAGCTTCCTAAAGCCTCCCCCACCTCCCCACGGACTCGGAACAACACCGCGGATGTCGCGCTCCCACGACGCTGCAGATAACGTCGAGCGGTGTCCGTTAGGCAAAGCTCGAGGTTACTTGCGCAAATCATATTGTACAATTAAAATACAAAAAACTAGGTTTTTTTAGCTGAGTGGAGAGAGGCACGAAGCTGGAGTTACTCTGCAATTAGCGTAGCGAATTCCGACCCTCCCTCCCTCACTCCCCTTCCTCCGGCCTGGACGTGAGGGACTTCTCTTCCACCACGTCATACTGTTGACCACCGCGCTCATGATGGACGGACTGCGAATATGTCACTTGCACTGACGTCACATCAGCGGCCAT
>JAZHYW010044998.1:0-12294 GCA_037355805.1 Ixodes ricinus | reverse complement strand
AGAAGGCTCCTCTCACCTCTTACCAGGCACGTAGCCAGGATTTTGTTTCGGGGGGGGGGCGGGCCACGCGACAAAATGTTGTAGGAGGGGAGTGGGGAGAGGAGGTCCCAGCAAAATTTAAGATTTCGGGGGGAGAGGGGGGGGGGGGGCCCATGGGCCGCCCCTTGGATGGGTGCCTGCCTCTTACTTTAGTAGAGCGAACGGCGGAGAGAAGGTCGTCTCCTCTCCTGGCTCTCCAGCGCTCGCTCTGCGAGCTGGGATGAGCTCCTACCCCTGATCCCTTATTCTGTCACCAACTATATATTATCTATCTCTTTTTGTTTCTACTTCTTTCCTTCCCTTCGGGTCCTGTCAATCTCGTGCTCCTGTTGGGGTTTACGAGTAGGTTCCCTCCATTTTTGGTCTCGATCTAAAGTGGTGCGCAGTGCCGGTTGCCGCCGTATGGTGCGCAACGTAGTATGATTTTACATCGTCGTTTGCTACGGCAAACGTTTTATTGACACGAGCCTCCGTCAACTGAAACGAGAAAGGATATATACTCGCGCGTGCGTGATACTAGCCCGCATCACAGCAGCGTCAACGATGGATGCCTTCATTCAATGCCCCGCATGCGAAAAATTGTCGAACCGCGCGACGTTTTCAATTACCGTATACTATAAACCCGTGGCAACCGGATCATGGAACATACGACGTTTCATCGGCAGGTCAGTTTCATCGGCACAGATTGTTTCATGGACAGATTGTTTCATGGACAAATCGTTTCATCGACAGCTCAGATTAACTTCTTTTGTGATAAGCTGCACCAGACCGTAGCCACGAAGACGGCGTGTGCGGGTCGGTCAGGTGGATTAACATTTTTATGTAATGAGCCGCCGCATACTGTCTCGCCGCGAAACACCATGTCAGGCCGGGGGGGGGGGGGGCGGGCCGGGGGGGGGGGGGCCTTGGTGATGCACCCGTTACGAAATGTATACAGCGTGCAGTTCCCGTAACGAGTGTCGACGAAACGATCGTGTCGACGAAACGTGTGGCCACGAAGAAACGTAATTCCACGAAACGAGTTTCTGACAAAATAACAGGGACCCATATAGCCATATACGGTGTGGTGGTTCGTCTTCGATCGGATGGGCGTCTGATCGGATGGCCGGCACAACGGTGTGTCGACTACAACCACTACCAAAGTGCAGGAAACGGCAGGCCGTTTCTTTTCGAATGCCTGGCCTCCAGCACGCGCTTGCTGGTTTTAGACGCGAGCCCCAGCTGCGCCCTGCACGCTTGAGGCAACGGGAGTTTTCGCGGCGGACGACCACGCGGTTCCCAGGAAGGTTTCCACTATACTCCATTCACACCTTAAGCTGGAGACTATAGAGGCTCCGCCTTCAACGCAAGCTCGCTGGCTTCCGCGGTGCTTTGATTTCGCGTGCCCGCGCGTTCACACACATTTGTTAGCAGGGGCAAGAAAGCTCGCGCTCAAGGCGGGAGCTTCTAGTCTCAGCTTAAGGGGCATTCAGACGAAAGAGAAATCCCGGGGATTCCTCCCGGCACGCGCGTCCCCACGACGAAAATGTCAGGCTTTGCGATGTGCAAAAGCCTCGCGTTTTCATCTCGTGATGCGCGCGTGCCGGGGGGAAATCTTCCCGGATTTCCTCTCTCGTGTGAATACCCCGGATAAACAAAGTATAACAAATGTCACTAAAAAAACAAAACAAAAAAAAACACGCGCGCTTTGTGTTCGGCGAGCAGGTGTGGGAAATCACGTGTTCCGAAATACGCTCAGCGCTCACTTTGCAACGGGAGCCTCTCGTCGAGTTTGTAAGTCGGGGGCGTAACTTGACGCGATGGAAGCACGGCGTACCTATGCTCCCCTGCCAACACAAAGCGGAACGAACGCGCCAGTCGGAATCACGGCGCCGGTGAAATCGACGCCCGCCGTGTGGCCGGCGACAGACAAGAAGATCCCTCGCGTACATTATACGCCGAGCAAACAGGCGGCGCGCTGTTCGTGCAATACACGCGTGTGTGCGTCGTTCCTTCTTCCAGACGCCGACACGAAACCCCGCGGTCCGACCTTCTTGAACCCCCAGAGCGCGGGAACGGGAATATGAGCGGCGGGGACTTTGCTCGTCGCTTTCATAAACACCGTCGAGAGAGAAGAAACAGGAGCCCCGGAGAAAGACAGCCCAGCAAAAGCGCCGCACACAGTCACGTCGCGTTACTATGGACCCCGTTAATCTGGACACCCCGCTATAGACTGTATACAGACAACTGGTCATGCACTCTGCGGACACTGTCTGAGACGGCCTTGCATGAGGGCCCCATTACGTTGGTCGTACAAAAACTGTCTGCAGATGCGTTCGAAGCATA
Source organism: Ixodes ricinus (assembly GCA_037355805.1). Lineage (NCBI taxonomy): Eukaryota > Metazoa > Arthropoda > Arachnida > Ixodida > Ixodidae > Ixodes > Ixodes ricinus. The sequence continues at coordinate 9,930 of JAZHYW010044998.1, read as the reverse complement.
CGTCCACGCTTTTTTTTTTATATAAGCTGTCTCGTTATTACGGATAAAACACACTATGGACGCTTTTTGGGGGTTAGGCGTTCACATTAACGGGACAAAAATAACGAGAGAAAAATGCGCCTATTTAGCCAATTGGTCCCCGAAACCTTTGTCTACATAGCGGGGTATGTATACTAAACGGGGTTCGTATTAGCTAGACTGTATACGAGCGTGGAGGGGATCACTGTCGGAAGAAGAGGCGATCTCTATACACCAGCCCCTGATCTACGCTGAAAGCAGCGAAGGCGGCAATCGTCGCCGACTCCGAGCAGCGGAACATAAACGCGCCCTTTTGCCCAAACAAGACGAGGCGATGGCGGAGACGGCCTGGTCTATATACTCTCGGTTGTTTCGGTTTATTTTCGCGATAAACAACGCACGGTCGCGTCACTGTAGACCTGGACGTGCTCGTATCATCAGGATCCGACCCGAAAATAAAGTAATGCAGACGGGAATGCTTGTTTCGCCAATCGTCGAAAGATGAGGCGGATAACAACAGCCCATGTTTCCAAGTTGTTTCCTTTTTTTTTCGTCTTCTTTCTTGGTTAGTTCCATCGTTCCGCACGGACAGAAAGCATTTTGGGCACATGCGCTGGAGTTTCTCTCCTTAAAGACTAAAGTAAACAGGACGAAGGCTTCGCATTTCTGCCGGAAAGCTTTTGGTGCTTTTCCCTGCGCTAGGCTTAAAGAGAGGTACGCATACGTACTTGCTCGAGATGATGAGGACAAGACTGTACCATAAAAGCAGGAAGGGGGGGGGAGGAGCGAGAGTTGGCTTTAAACAATAACGCTAAGGCATCCTGCAGCGAAGACGATAGCTGTCATCGATCGAGTCAGCAGGATGTTTACGAGTCGTGTGTACATATACACAAATTTTGGCTAAGACCAATTCAAAGGTGTAAGACAAATCAAAAAGATCCTCGAGTACTGAATGAAGGATATCGTCGATGTATGTTTATGTTCACGATATTCAATGCGCGTGCTTGTACACCCACGTCAAGTAAATGATGTAAACTAAACGCTTCCGGACGCAGGTGTCAGTGATGACGGCCTCTAGCCGATCAGGAGCAATTTTAAGAAGAGATGAGTCTTTGTCTGACAGCCCTATCACGCAGGAACGACGAACAGACAAGTATTGCAGCGATGACCGCGTAGCTAGTAAATAAACTCGCAAAAAGTAAGAAAATAAAAGCGCCAATTGGAAGTGGAAATTACATCCAAAGAGAACGCGTCCTAAGCAGAAGCCGGATCTGGACTCAGTAACCGTACTGGATCAGTTCTATGCGCTTAGACCCCCGTCTACGTCACCGCAGCTCAAAGCGGCAGAAGCCCCTTGAAGTCCAAATCAAACAAGGGACGCCTTTGTCCCCAAGATGATGAAGAGCGGGCAGCATAATGAGACCATTTCTGTCCACCTTTTGTCACGCTTCAAACTCCGAGCACGGACCGAGTCTCGGAGCGAGGCGAGGACAATCAGCGTCTCGATTCAAGGGTAGCCAAGGCCACTGCGTCTCATAACGGACCGCGGCGACGGGACGCCCATTCGGCCGCGCCGGGCCATAGAGCACGCCGACGTGCGCCTCGTATAGTAACAATAACCCCGGCTGCCGCAGCGGGCCACGGCGGCGCAGCGCCTTGGCGGCGAAGGGGGTTCTGCCTCCGCGTAACTTTCCAGTCCAGCGACCGCGCAGTGAACCGCGCAATCCGGGCCGTCGCCTTCTCCTCGGAACCCTGAACTGGACGTCGTCGTCGTCGTCGGAGCGCGCCTCAGCGCCGCCTTTAATTCTCCGGAACTGCGGAGGCGGAGGGAGCGAGGCTGCTGGCCGCTTCGCATCTCGCAGCCGGGAATTAACGCCCGCACATTACGCAATTTGCGCCCTCCTCCTCCTCTTACTATTTTTTTTGTTATTACACTTCTTAACGAACCCGCTTCCGGTCAACACAGCGGAAGCGATCGCTCCAGTGCATGACCCGCAGTAGCTGCCCTCCGGAGCGTAGAGATTTTTTGTTTGACATTCTTTTTACGGGGGATCGGTTTTATGAAGCGCTGGCCAATCATCGAGTTTTGAGCCCCGACAACTTTAGTACGCCAGCTAGCCCTTACCCACACTCTGTCCAATGGTAACTATATGTGACAGGATTACCAAGCACTACCATCTTTTACTGGTTCTTGATCCTCCGAAGCACGGCTTATGACAGAGCCAGGGTAATTAACAATTGATCCAAACAAACAAAACAAAATTGTCTAAAAAAAAATACGTTAAAAAACGTTTCGGGACGAGCTTTTATGACAGGTTTCAGAATATAACGGAGGGAACGGGCAGTTCCTCGTGGACGCCAAAGGTAAGTTGGGTGGTTATGATGTGCGTGCAAATATGTCAACTTGCGTGTTGCTCGCAACTTCTCGTTTAATCAGTGACGAATGTCCAAGGAACGTAAGGTGTGGTTAAAGTTATTACGTTCAAAGCTTCTTCGCTCCGTGATTTGTTCTATCGCCGTTCTTATCGGCTACTATACCATCATCTCATAAGAGAATAAGAAGGAGTGGCCACGTCCAGCACTTTTTAAGGTGTCAGTAACTATGGTCAACCTTAAACGAAGGTTGCTATCCTTCTCCCCCCTCCTCCCAAGGCGCACTGGTCAATTCTGCAAAGATGGGGGTTCAGCAACCATGGCGTCATAGGGTTCAGGACCCCCCGAAGGAATGGCATCGCCACGTAAAAGCGCACCATCATGGCGTTCGTCATGTTTTTGTACGTGCCCTATCATCGCTGAACCGATCATAAACAAGAAAGGAGCCCAGTGACTCATGGCGCTTGTGACGCATGAACTGCGTTATGGCAGGCAGCAAATGAAAGGGAGGTCTACGAGATAACACATTCCCTTAACCGAAACCCTGCACTGCACAAACGCCAGTGTCTCCATAGAAACTCATTTATTAAAGGAGGAGAAACTGAGACGGGCCGCGAATTATCTGCCTACGCTCATCTGCATGATGCACGCAGGATGGGGAAGCGCCCACGGAAGTTGAAAGCTACCACGCACCGGGAATAAAAGTAAATACTCGGGTACGTCGTAACAATAACGGTTCTGCATTCTAGGGCAAGATTTGAATATCAAATATAAAGCTGCTCGAGATTTCTCGCTTTCTGTTCCCCAGCGCTTGCTTTCTCTCTATTGCCTTGTACACAAATTAGGCTGGTTTCTACGGAAGTCCCTGAGTCGGCTAACTCGTATGCCGCGCTCCATTTTTCACCTGTTCACCTCTCCGGCTGCGGGCCACATATCACGAAGTACGTGGCTTATACCAGACAACTCTGCCATCGACTAAAGCACTTCCTGACTAGAACGAGGCAATTTTTCAACTGGCTTGTCTCGGTTTTATCGGATGTTGGCACTGTGTTCGAATCTGCATATCCGGGGCAATTGCTTACGCGTCGCGGTTTACAAGGTTTCAAACATTTCTTCGCCCTTTGCTCACGTCCTGCCCGCAACAGTATATGGCGTAGCTTACGATCGTCCAGGCCATATTCCACCACATTCCCCTCTCTTTTCGAGACAAAAAACACGGGCGTTATCGTGGAGCGCTCAGTCATATGGCCATCTGATCTCCGATACTGAAGCGGCGAATAATTGGTTAAACCTCTCTTCACTCGCCTTTGCTATGAACGTGTCGTCCTGGTGTGTGTGTGTGTGTGGGGGGGGGGGGGACGTGTGGAGGGGGGTATGTGACTCCGAGTATGTGTTAAACAAACGTACATGACTTACAATAATTTTTAACAACACCTTTTTAAACACAGAATGAAACGTTACGTGACAATGTTACGTCACGTAACTCTGTGACGTCTGGTGTTACATGGCGATATCAACGACGGACGCCTTACAACGACTCTTTCAGACCCCGTACAGATGTACAATACTCGTCCTACTCAGTCAGAGCCAAACGCTCTGTTCCCCGCTCCCTTCGCAGACCACCTTCCCCGTACCGCTCCCATCGCATCACTCACGCAAACGCCGCGTTAGCCAAGCTCGCCCGTAACCAAAACAGAAAAGCGTTTCCGCAAAAACCACATCGCATCGCGACCATCGCACGCAGCACCGCACACACCGATCACGGGGTGGCAGTCTGGCGTCCTCCCTCCCGAAGTAGGTCCCGAACCACACGTAGTACCACCCTAGCCACCGGTTCTCGAGAGCAGCGCAGCTCGCCGTGGCCTCCAATTAGCCGCGCTCCACACCATGCACCGAGGGCCCCCGCTCATTAGAAACGAGCAAGAAGAGAGCGCGGGGAATAATCGCGACGGACGGCACCGAGCAACGTCCGCCTCCGCATTTCCGCGACGGCTCTTCTCGCGCCCGTGGACGCGCACCAAGCCTTACGATGGAGCGCAACGGACCCTACGAATTAGCCCAGCCAATCCAACGCCGCCAACTCATCACGTGACCACGCGCGTCGCAGCAGACCCCTCTTGAAGGTAGCGTGATACTCGCGCGGCGTTGGATTGGATTGGATCCGACTTCTCGGAGCGTCCGCCGCGGTCTCGTATAAGGTGAGACAGAGCCTATTTCGCCGCCGGTTTGCAGGCATGCATCGTCCCTGCCGCCAGACTCGTTTCTACTTTATTTCCGAGTTCCCACGGCGCACTTGGTCGGCATCGTTCCTCTTCTTCCCACCCCCGTATTCAGGTCAAGCGTAACCGATGCCCCGCCGCCATTAAGCAGCCCCCGCCGGCCGCTATGCGAGCTGCTGCGTGCGTGCCGCCGAGTTAAAGAGAGCCTAGATTTAAGAGAGGGAGAAGCTCGAACCACGGAGAGCGTTTTCAATTAAACGGCGGACGCCTCCCGGACAGATGGGTCGCATGTGGGCACATGCACGCTGTGTTGCCGCGCGTGGCGAGCAGGAAAGCGGACGGCCGCTCGCAGACGATGAACGCTTCGCGTCGGATCCTCGCAGCTCGTTTATTGCGATTGCTGACCATAAACCACGTGATCGAGACCGGGCACTCGGAAACACTCGGAAATCTAGGCACATTACGTCGAGTCCGGTTCAGGGACACGCAGAATTCAGCGGCGCGGCGAACGCGTCGCCGGACTGCGGCGCGCGGAGGATGCGAACGGTCCGCGCTTTAATGGGAGGAGAATCCCCGTGCGGTTGCGTGTCTGCTGGTATGCGGGCAGAGCGCTACAACGACGCAACGGTCAGCCAGGGTTGTGTGTTGTTAGCGACGAGGAGGTCAGCCAGGGACGTGTGTTGTTACCGTTACCCGCGCGAGGAAGAGCAGCAGTCGTTGTTCTGCAACGTCTCGGGGTCACGGCGCGGGCAGCACTGGAGCGGCCGGTGTTGCCGATTGAGACATTGGCCGAAAAAGACCGACACGAGAGTGGGGGCCGTTGACGGGGAGGGCCCATCAATGGTGTCAATGGAGTGAAGAGGCCGCGCCAAGGTCAGAAAAAGTAAGGCACCCCTAATGTTACGAACGGAATGGCGGCTCCGATCCTAGCAGGCGTTCTGTCTTCACGACCTTTCGCCGGGAGCCGCACGCTCGATGGTCGCTCGTCACGGAAGAAAGGCAACTCAGTTAGCCAGCTATAGTTCAATCCAGTTTCGCCCTCCCAAGCTATAGCGGCGGAATGTATTCTCCTGTAAGGGACGGCGGGAAGATAGATATACCATATGCTATACATTCGGCTGCAGCGTAACAATCATCGCGAAAATAATTATAGCGAGCTTCGTAGCTCAAAACGCGTAAAGCCTAACAAAGCAAAATAAAAAATAAAAAGAAGTTTATGTTACCCATGTTTGTGATAAAAGATGGTTTTGCCATTCGCGCCGGATGGCTTCACATCGAACTTCAAAGCCAGCGAAGACGGGTCACCGGGGAATCCAACATCATACGTGCAACGTGGAAAGTAGACTATGCCGAGCATTTGTTCCGTGCTAGCGCACGGGTACTGCGGCGAGCTTCCAAAGCATTCATTTGACACCATGAAACGGCTTGGAATCATTTGGGAACTAATTCGTCCAAAGAGCGACACCCTGCCTTCCGCTGCCGTCACTTCTTCGTTGTTGCCAGAAGAGACTTTCAGTGTCAAAAACAAAGTAAGGACCAAAACTTTGAATTCAATAATTTCGCGGGGAAAAAAATAAAAAAAATATATATACATATACGTCGGCCCAATATTGAGGGTTACTATTTCAGCAATGTTTGTTGGTGCGTTCAGCAAATTTTCAGGCCAATCAGGGACTATGAAGAAAACGCCAGAGTACCCGAGTATTAAGACGAGTGAGTGCACAAAATGTGAAAAGCAACCAATCAACAAATTCAAACCAATCTTAGCCGACGAGACATCATTATACCAGTTCACGGGGGAGTCCTCTAGTTCTTTTCTGGCGTGAATTGTGCCTCCATCTTTCTTTTTCGCGTGACCAAAGTGCGCACGCACGCATACCACACGTACGTACACGCACGTGCATGTGCACCTAGCAATCGTTCATCCAGCCACCCGGCCTCCCTCCCGCCGCTCGAGATCGGAACTTCATTGATAGAAGAGTCTCTCGCACGATCCGCTGCACGCCACGGTATACATGGCGTCGCTAACCGGGGTGGGCTTCCCGTCACGGCACCCGAGCAATCCGCGGCACGTCGGAGAGAGAGAGGAGCACGACTTCGCAAATACCGACCTCCTTTTGGAGCGCGGGGTAAAGCGAAACATGCCCGGAGGCCGTAGTTCGGCTTTTTGGTCAGGGGCGACTTTACACGGAATACCCTCCCGCTTAGGAAAATGCAGACGCCGTAGTTTCGCGTGGGTCGGCGTAAAGCACTAAAAAAGGTAAGAAGTTTTTTTTTGTTTTTTACATTGTTTACGCGTTTAAGCAGAATACGACTTAAAATACCATGTATTCGCAGCCTGTCAGGCTGCGATGTATTGAGTCGTCAAATACTTATTCGAGTGAACGAACATAAATATTCACACCGAATCGCTGTATTCCTCGTAGAACTTCCATTTTCCAGAAACCATGCACAGGTTCGGATTCGTCTCATCCTCAATAGTGCAAACATTCCACTAACGGGCACCAAACATAACCAAAGGCCACTCGAACAAAAGCGTTCCTAAACGAGAGCGAGAAATCTGATGTGCGCACGTGCAATACGATCAAGAGAAATGTCAAATCGAATTACTTTACGAGCTTCGTGCCGCTAATCCGGTCATCGTACACAATTCCGCAATATACTACCCGCCACCTGTTTGACTTCGCCTTTTCGAGACCGTTTCTAGACTGTATATAGAACCTAGAAGTTGTCCGCAAACCAAAACGCACCACGTCGGTCCTTTCCACACAATAAAACACAAAATTTCCAAAAAGCGTGCGCGGTGCTCTTCAACCGCCGAACACACAACGCACTCCCCCACTTCGGCGTGCATGAAAAAAATAAAAAAAAAAGTCTCGTTTTAGCGCGCTGACTTGAGAATCGACGGCGTCCAGGCTGCTTTTTCCGGAAAGATGTTTACAGCACGCCAGGACAGCGGGGCGGTGAGACATACGCCGGCTGTGCCCGTCTCGAGTGCACCCGAGCCTCAAGGTAACGCGGCTCTGGTCAACGAACCGCTGACGAACACCTCCACTTCCCGCGCGGGGTTTGCGCTCTTCCCGAATCAAAGCGTTTTCCCAGTCGTCGAAAGGACGCCCTTGTACACACGACCGCTCGATCGAGTTTCTCGGAACACAAAAACGACGCTTTTACGCGTGCCTCGGCTCTCGGAGTGAAAGAGTTCGGCTCGCTGCGAGCTAAATAAACGTTAGAGGGTTTTACGACCCAAACCGACATGGGACATCTGGCAGATCTCCAATAGAAGGATTCGGCGATAATTTAAGAGTTCCAGTTCATCCGAAGACTCCAACGGGCTGTCGCAATCTATGTTATGCGCATCAGAAACGAGCCTTTGTTGTAAGACCGCGGCCAGCGCTTCAGCGGTAATTTAATCTCGCCAAATGGGGTCCGCTAGGCCTCCAAGGTGCTTGTAGCGATTACGCAAAGACGTAATGCGGACTCACGTTTACAAGAGTAGTTTTCATCTCTTTTCGCCGATGAGTGAGTGCATGCCCACGCAGGTCAACGATGATGTGGTTGCCTGTACACTGCACGACACTGTTACCACAAACAAATAGTTTCTTTTTTCTCTTTACGATTTGAAGGGTTGTCGTTATGTGGTGAAAGTGCTCATTCCCGCCTATAAGCAGTCGATCTTTAATGCCCATCACTACTCTTTGAAGTAGAATGGGGAAAGGCACCGATGTCATGCCTGCAACTAACAGTGTCGCGCATTGCATCTCAAAGCAAGAGGAAGTCAAGGCTAAAACTCTTAGTCGTGCGCATTACGCAGGCTCCCATTAACTTCTGCTCTGAGATTCCATATGACGTCATCAACGAGTGAGATGCTAAAAGGGTCGCCTTTCTTCCGAAATTAGCGCTTCGTGTAAACGAGAATCCTGCGTCACGTCGCAGGTTGTCGCGTCACCACTGAAGATCGCCCTTAACGACGTTTAAGAACAGGGCGCGTATACAGTGGACGAGCGAAGAGAAACTAGATACATTTGTGGAGACGAACGAACCACACGCACCCGAATCATTAGTAAGAGTTGCGTCGCAGGACGACGACTGAGCACAAATCGCTTTCGCGGCGCTCCCAAGGAGAAGTATCAGTACAGCCTACGCGCAAAAGACAGCCCAGCCTGGACTGCCACCTATAGAAGACAAGGCCTGCGAATGACGTGATCGCTGGTGGATCCCGATACGCCCCGAGCGGCAAACACGCTGAAGCTCTACGAGGACGCCGCAAAGCGACAGACGCGTCCGTCACTGGCGTCGCCGCGTGCTAGCGTTGCGCTCGCTGCGAGACGCGCAGGCGGCAATACTGACGCAAGGTTGACGGCGCTGCGTTGATCCACGAGTGATGACGTGTGGGCGGAGAGGTCGCAGGCCTTGTCTTCTAGGCGGTACTGGCCCAACGCACAAAACAACTAAACTGACCCTCGGATGCGCAGGCGGGCGCGCGCGCGAGGAGTGCCTCGGCAATTGGAATGGCGAGCGGCTTCCTGCCAGCTTGTCGCCCGAATCCCCTCGCAAATCTTATCACTTTTTTTTTGTTGATTTATATTAGTCGCGTTTGTTGTTGCACGATAGCGAGAGAAGATGCCCCTCGTTAAACAGAGAGAGGAAACAAAACAAAACGCCAGAACTACTTTGATTTTTAAAGTTAAAAAAAAAGTCGAAGTGTCGGCACGCCTATGGAAACACCTGTCACGTTTCTCTGGTGAGCCCACGCTTTTTGGTTGGCAGGACGCCCATGATGATTTCGCCGCTGGGAAAGCCGCTCGCGTTGATTCTGCGGCGATCTCTCACGCTCATAAACAAGATTAGATGGCGCCAACAGATACTTATTCCGACCGCCAATATAAAAATATGTAAAAAGAAGTGCCCCCGATGTTTCCTTTCCTGCGCTGATACGTCTCAAAGTTAGATAGTGTTAGTTTAGCCTACGATGCGGAGTTTAGCCTACGATGCGAGTTTAGCCTACGAAACTTTCTATCCAGCTGGACTTAACACAAACGAAAGAGATGCGTACAGAAGCATACTATACGAACACACATTAACTGATTAAATGAAGTGCGTATCTCCTGGTTACGACGCTTCAAAAAGAGATCCCCATTTCCCCATTCCGCTACCCTTTCGTCGCTTTGTTTTCTTTTAAATTGCCTCTTCCTTCGCCCATTTCATGCTTAATTACTGTTCAAAGGTCAAATCTGTTGCATCGATAATCTTTACCAAATCAGGTGGTCTAATACCTGCTAACCGGAGGTTTTTAACAGTACCACGCGGTATACCGATA
>JAZHYW010044997.1:0-24516 GCA_037355805.1 Ixodes ricinus | reverse complement strand
TTTCGTCTATCTATCTATCTATCTATCTGGCTATCTAACCTCTTACGCCGCGGGTCGATAAATAAATAAAAAAGACCGGCGCCGGCTGGGATTCGAACCGTTGACCCTTTGATCAGCAGGCAGACGCGCTAACCACAGAGCTATGAGAGGCAGTCATTCAACGCACTCTAAACGGTTGTTTATATCTTTACCATAGGACGCGCTTTACAGCGCTGTCACAGCTACCGGTGCGCGCGCGTTCCATGCACGAGGGCTCATTCCGCTCTCGTGAGGCTGAGCACGGCCGCTAGCTCACCCTCTCCCGCGCTCGGGAGAGGGTGATGTAGCGACCGTGCTCAGCCTCACGAGAGCGGAATGAGCCCTCGTGCATGGAGCAGCGCGCGCACCGGTAGCTGTGACAGCGCTGTAAGCGCGTCTATGGTAAAGATATAAACAACCGTTTAAATACCGTTGGTTGAGACTAGCTGAGACGCCAGAAAGTCTGGTCGGTACCATTTTGAGTGTTTGTGCGTATGGCGCGTGCTTTGCTCGCCTTCCTAAGTGACACAAACGCACGTGCTGGGCTGCGGAGATCGTGCGCAGGGCTGTGAAAGTGTCAACAAATTTAGAATCGCCTCAAGAGTGGGCTGGCGTATCTAGAGTGTGCCGGCCACCTGACGAACGCGCATAACTCCGCACCGTTTGATGCTATTCGCATTAGCGTAGATAATCATTCCCAAAGGATGGGTTCTGCTGATTTTTTTGTATTGTACTGCTTTCCGGATTGGAGGTTTATTTATGATTGAGACAGAAGGATGTCCAACACAATTGGGATAGGAGTGAAGACTCCAAGGAAGACGGGACGGCCGGGAACGCAGACGCGAAGAGCGGGGTGCCGCATGGAGGCACCCACCTTGGAGAGGGAGCTGGGAGATGCGCAGGTAAGAGGTGAGCCACGTCTGCACGAGCCAGAGGTGTCGTCCCCCAGGTGCTAGTTGGTGAGCAGCCGTGCTGCAGGGCCACCATGGTCACCAGCTGGTCCCCTCTGCTGGCCACAGAGCCCCCTTCCACTCCCCGGCCTCCAGAAGGGCCTCCACCTGCGAGCAAGGGGGTCACTACCTGCAGTCGGAACTGGCGCGCGCTTTTCCAATGCTATAATGGTCGCTACAAAATTTCTTTTTCCTTCTCAATGAAATGCATTAAATGAACACAAAACCAATAAAACCGACGGTTCTTCGAGGTAATTTTAGCTATTTGTCGTTCATCCGTCGGTCGTTGCACCACTTGGACAACGCAAGTAGGAAAAAAGAGTTATCTTTTCTTACTTTTTACTGAGGGAAAGTCTGTTCTTCGAAATTTTGATGAGATGGTTCCACCCCTTTCTGGGCACCTTGGCCAGTAGAATTGTAGCGCAATGTGTCACTGAGCTGACTTATACGATCACATCAAAGGGTTCACCCGAATTCGGGACCTCATAACTGTCGACCAAAGTCAGGCCCGGGAAGAGACTCTCCCACCAAAAGATTCGAATGCCTCCTTCAGCAGAGAGAAACGCCTTCCCCAGCACCCCACCTGTGCCAGGCGTCCAGCACGGTGGGGATCTCCTGGGCTGCCAGCCGGGACATGATGAAGTTGAGCGAGCCGCCGTCGGGGGTACCCTGCCGCAGCAGCACCGGGGTGCCCGCCACCGCCCGGACTGCCAAAAGGGAAGCCGGGATCCGGGACGCCCCGCACGGAGCGCCCGCAACGCTCGCAGGTCTCCGGGTCAGCCATCGCCCCACTCCTTCCGGCGCCCGGGAGATCGCTGCGTCGTTGGGGTGCCCACCGCCCTGGCCGGCGGCGGAAACGCGACAGTGAGCACCGCCAATTCTCTAGGAATTGGGCTCAAAGCAATGAAACGTTAACTAGGATCGTGCAACCACTCCCACTCGAGATGACGGAAGGACTGCACTTCACGTCGAAAGCAAAGACACTCTACCAATCTCCTCCTTTGCCATTTTCCCATTTATGCAAACTCTAGGTAAATATTTTCGGGCTGTACAACTCGAGAGCGCAGATGGGAGAACGCTGTGACACGAGAGTGCGTGCCATTAAAGCGTGCGACACAACAGTTCACGACCAGTTGAAGGCGCATCACGAGAGCGCACGTCGCGTGCCGTGAAAAGTTGCAAGGAGGCTATTCTCGGCTATACGTCTACCTAAGGGGTGACTATTCAATAACGAAGATAGCATTCAAGAGGTGTTCCGCTTACTCAATTAAATAGCTAAAACAGTTCTGTACATGTTGACTTTTTTTGAGAAATCACATTTTTATAGTTTTTTCCACTGGCAGATATTGAGCACTCCGCAATAGTTGTCGTCGGGCGGTCGGCTTTTGCGTGCAATCGGTCACGTGATCTACTTCAATGGTACGCGCTGCGGAGAAGATTGAGTGAAACGTTCCAAGTGCCACTGCTTTGGGGCGTCTGCCTGCCTTTTAATAGTTTCAGCTCCAACTGCCATCTTGCTGAAACCATGAACTCCAAACAAAAACACCCCAGATTGTTTACTACTTGATAAACGGTGACCCCGACGGTGAGAGACGATTTATTTTTCCTCGCGGTTGTATGAACCCGATGAAGACACCTAAGAAGTACTCGTGCGGAGCCATGGATGCAATTAAGCGGGGCTAAGCACAGACCTGCCATGAGCACGTTGCTTAAGCCAGATTTTCATTCAGGTTGGTCTAGTTTAGAAACCCATTGCTACGCCAGAGTAAGACGTTGTCTGTGGTGCCGCACCCCTTGCCTTCATCATTTGCTCTTTTGAAGCGAACGGCGTTTACATGACTCGTGTACTCTGTTACATAGCAGCTACAGTAATCAGATTGATGCTGCTTCTTTCTGGCAATGTAGAAATGAACTCTGGCCCTTTCACTACAGAGCAAAAAGACAGAATGCTAGAAGTTATGGAGCTACCGCCAAATATACACAAAACACAAGACATACTCTTAACTGGAGTTGGCGACATCTAAGCAAAAACAAATGTCGGTTGATGAAAAGCTTTCAACAGTGTTTGCAATGTAACAATCGCCTAAAAACACGTTACTTTGCTAAAATCCCTCGAAATCAAATTGCAGCGCATACCAGTTACATCGACGGCACTTGCTGAGCAGTTGAGCAAGTTGGCAGACAGTCATGATGACCTCTAAAATCACTCTCGGAGAAATATTCTTATCTTCTATGGCAGTGGTTCTCAAATGGGGCTCACGCAGACCTCAAAGGGTTCGCGAGGCCCTTGCCTCATCAGTAAAGCCCGGCAACAAAAGTTGTCTTTTCTCAGATTGAGAAGAAGCATTCCAATTTTTGGTCGAGTTTTCTCTTAAATACAAAAGCGCAAAGGACAAGGACAGAAAACAGACAGAACAGGACAAGCGCTTACTCACAACTGATTGTTTAATGAATGATAAAAGAAAGACGAAAATGATAGGAGATTTACTAAATTAAAATGCCAATTCTATTCGCACGTAAAATGTTTAAAAATTATTTGGTAAAAAATAACAAAATTAAATTGAAAAAAGAGACGGATAGAAAATTAAAAGAAAGAAGGAAAAGCAGCCAGATTAAGAAAAAGGTTGAGGTATCCTATCTCTTTCTCGGACAGTGAAATTGATGGTGTGCTGACGCACGTGTCTCCTTTCTCTAATATAGTTTTTGCCTCAAAAATTTCTCTAGCTCTCTTGCTCCAAAGCGTTTGAGTACTTTCGTTTGATTGAATAGAGGAGTGCATTTACAGTCTCTGACATGTATGGCCAAGTGTCCTGACGGTGAAGCGTGTAGGGAAAGATCATGCTCTCGTAGTCTTACATTTACGCAGCGCCCAGATTGACCGACGTACACTCTCCCACACGTGCACGGAATTTCGTAAACGATGTTGACGTTGCAGTTGATATACTGATGTGCATGCTGGACTGAGCAGTGTTCTTCTCTTTCGTTCTGGGAGTTGATTTTGGACACAGTTTTTTAAGTTTATCAGGAGCTGATGTTCACGACCTGTATGTCATATTTAGACGCTATTCGTTTTAAGTTGTGTGATACTCTGTGTTGGTAGGGTATCACTGCCGGACGGCGTGTCGTATCTCTTCTTCTTTCCTTGTGAATGGTCAGGCTCTCTGCAACATCGAACATTAAAGAACTGGAATAGCCCGATTCATGTAGTTTTTGAGTTTTCTCATGTACATGTCAGTAAGAGAAGTCTACTTCACACTAGCTTCTAATTATATCCATTTATTAAATCACTATCATAATGAACCTCTACTTTCACTTCCCTGTACCACGGACGGGGTCCTCCATCATCTCTGCCGATCCACAAGGGGTCCGCGAAACGTCAATGGCTGAGAAACACTGTTTTATGGCATTGTCGAGGGCAGGAATGAAACGCGGGCAATGTCAGAAACGAAGGTTCTGCAGCTGCGCGATACTGTGCTTGGCATCAGACATGATAATTCACATCTGGAACGCAGTCATCATCTGGCTAGATTCAGAGCCAAAAAAAAATCGCGGGCCAATCAATGTAAATCTTTCCTCGTTTTTTCCGCCAGACTTTGCCGTTTATCGGCAGGACAGGAATGGGCATGGTGGCGGTGCATTCGCGTTCATTCATGAGAGTCTAGCAACATCCGGCCGCCTACGGTTGGCCAGGGCAGCGGAGGCCCCCACCCCCTCCCCCCGGGTGCTCACGTGTGGGGCAGCCGGAAGGCCGGCTCTGCGGCAAAGATGTCGTCCGTGTCCACCTCCCTGAGCCGTGCCTCAGTCGTGGGTGGCTGCACCGCCTCCCGCACCAGCTTTCGACGTCGCAGCTGAACAGCCCCACCGAGCGTGGACGGGCGCCCGCTCCACTCTGGGGCCTCCTGGGAAGGGGCCACCAAGGACAGGCTGGTTAGGCTGCATTCCCGCTCGGGACAGAGCCTTCCACGCAAAAGCGTGCGGCATTGCACGCAACATCGCTGGCTCCGATTCTCGTCGTTGACTCTCGCCAGGCGAGGCACCACGGAGCCCAGTTATACCACCGGGAACCTAAAACACATACATCATATCTGGGCTTTGCTAACTCTTACCACGCACGCAACGCACGAGACGGGCAGGCACCCTGAAAGAAATTGCAACAGAACGCCACAAAACAGCCGTGATACGTGCGATGCAGACTTTAAAGGGCATTCCGTACAAAAAGTGCAAAACTCTAAGCAAGACCTGACGAGGATCAAACCCTTGGCCCCATGATTACGAGCCCGACGCACTTCCACCGCGCCAAAGGGGAGACACGCTACTCAACCTCAGTTTCTCCTCGCATAACCGGACCATGTAAAACAAAGATATAACTGCAAAGTCCGCACCAAGCCTGAAAGAATGTAGAATAAACATGTTCTCTGTATATCAACTTTATCTGTGGCAGTGAGGTAAATTTTCTCAGCAAACACCTCTCGACAGAAACTAAAAAAATAAACAATAAAATTAAAAAAAGCAAACTGTTTACCTGTGCACCACCTCCGGAGCCTCTGGGCTGGGTGCGAAGACGGCCGACTGGGGCCTGGCAGGGGGGCCCTAGGCACCTCCTCCCTGGGGGGGTCGGCTGGAGGCCGGCTGCGGGAGGCCCTCTTGATACGCTCTTCCAGCAAGGACTTGTCCTTGTCCGACAGCTGCACCAACCACTCCGGGTGAGCCCCCTCCTGGGCCACACTTCCCTAGATACACTCGCTCCATCCCCTGTCCAGTGTTTGTGTTACAAACAATAACTAGTGCGTAGGACACATATGGACAAGGACACAAAGAGGGGGCTAGTGCCAATTCGCGACAAGCACTTTAAAGGAGCTGTGCAATAATTTTAACGTTGAAAGAATTGGCGTTCTTTACTTTTGACATTGTTCACCTTGTCACAAAGGACAGAAAACACACCTCCTTCCTTCGAAATGTTGCAATTCTGCCGCGTAATCGCGAGGCAAAAATTAGAATATTCCTCGACCTGCAGCCGCAAGCGGCGGCCATGAGAAACACGCGGCATGACGTCAATGGGGAATCTTGTAGAAAGATAGCAAGTTGTGCGAATACCTGCTCGATAAAAGGTAACATTTCTATAAATCTTGTCGTTCCAACATAAATATAAATGCGTCAAAAACCTGGTATCATCGAGAAAACTTTTATTATACGGAGTTTCAGTGGCAGCCATCTATCCTCGGTCCACAAAACCGTCAGCAGCGGAACAGCCACCAGAAGCCGGAGGAGGAGGGGGGACAGGGCCGGACGGGTATGGCCGAACCCGGATGAGACTTTCCTCCTTTCACCATATTGTTTGCGCTGCGCCCGACAGCATGTGGTCACGCGGTCGCGAACGGACGAGTTCTCGCCGCTCACTGATAGCTCTACAAAGAGAGCTTCACCGGAACCCCGCACCTTCCCCATTGACGTCACAGCGCACGTGACTCGGAACTTAGTGAAGGAGTTGAGAGGCGCCGAAACCTCAATCTTTGTCCATTTTTAAAGTAAAAACTAGGACATGCAGGCGAAAGCGGTTTTTTGTTCTTTACTTCAGAAATGTCAAGACACCAACTCCCACATTAGTTAAGCAAAGCACAAACTGTTGCACAGCTCCTTTAAAGCACTAACGAGGGAAGGAAGAAATGTAAATGGTGATAATCAAAGCAGGTGCAGCGTAAAAGGGACATAAATGAAATTTCCTGAGAAAATTACATCCAAGTTAAATAATATATAATATTGTAGAGGAAAAAACCAAATGCTGCCTAGATTGTCCCTACTAGGGCTGTGAATGCTTTTTAACTTTTTCTTTACAAGACGCGTTATATCTCAAAGTTATCGGTGACGACAGTAAGACATTTACCAACTTTGGGAAAGGAGGTTTTGAGGCGGAAATCTTCAAATCCGATTCAAGGCAAAGGTTCAAGTTTGCGATATTGCAGATTTGTAGGCGGCTTACGAGGCTTTAGAGCTCATTTGCCAGCACCGCACACAATGCGACAGGGGGTCACCGAGAAGCAGGCAGTGGCACTGGAATTGTTCGAGAGATGGGAGCAGGCGGGAGATGGCCGTAGAAAATGGGGGAAATAGGGGAGGGCAACCACACGTCACCTCCTCAACCCCCCTCCTCCTCCTCCTCCCTTCCCTCTTCAACACCATGGTGCGACGGTGTCGAAAAAGGGGAGTGGGGTCAACATGAAATCGCACTATTTGGTGCAACAATGTGGAACGGACATATTTCAAATCTTACAATTGTTAAGATTGTACCAAAGAGACTACCGCGCTCTATGTCCCAAGCTTTAGACTTTCAAAGCTCATTTTTAACCCCTCGTTGCCCGAGAAACGGGGGGACCCCAGCAACAAATGTACGAGCTAGGATCATGTGCTCGGCTGGGAATTTAAAATCTGGACAATTTACACACCATTCGACGGTGCTACAGATGCGTCGTCGGCGCCATCCAAAAGGAGAGAAACAGCCTCTCCAATCTTTTTACGAGAATGCGGCAATTGGCTGCCTCGTTTACAAAGAAAACTTCTCCAATTGAGCACTTTTTCGGTCGTGCTTTTGGCATGCAACTACAGTTTATCGTCATTTTTGCCTTATTTAATCCCTTAGTTGTTTTGAACGAGCCTAGTATGTCAACGTAGAGCTGTCCCTAAACCGTTCAAGATGAGTATAGCTCGTCCGTTTGCCCCGGTTCATGCACTTGACCATGATGGACTACCCAGGCTCGCTCGTGGCTTTGCAAGTAGATGGCAGCACCAATCTAAAATTTTGTTCCAATCCCATTTGAGGCTACAAATTTTAGTTTGAATGTAACAAATTTGATATTGAAGACAATATTAAGCAGTTAAGGGTCAGAAATTTTCACAAACTAAAAGCGGTTAAGGAGTTCAGTAAAGAGAAGGTATACTAGTCAGCCTATTATACTGTAAAGAAGGGAAAACAAAAGCTCCCGGTGGCCCACTCGCCTGTCCGACGTGCTTGTAGACGCGTTCTCCCTCCTGGAAGTAGGCCTGCACAACGCAATTGAGGGCGGCGTTGCGCACCGCATTGTCCCTGTCCGAGATGTGGCGGGCCACCTCCCGCAGGGCCACGGGGGCGAGGGCTCGCACACAGAGACGCCAAACACCTCCACTAGGTGGCCCAGCTCCTCCAGGCACTCTGCGCCGGCCAAGAGGGCCACTTTAGGGCTTTGCAACATCCCCCCATAACGGAAAATTCCAGCCCAACGCTCTAGCCAGCCCTCTGCCCCTTACTGCTTTCCACAAGAAAGTTTTGCCCACTTTCTCCACTTAACGCGCCAGTGGAGCGTGCCGCAAGTGTCGTCATTTTCGCTGCTCGAGAGGACTCGCTCGACAACCACGGTTTCGCCATTCGCTTTCACCCTCAGATATTGGCAACTCTGCACTGACGATAAGCTCTCCAAAGTGACAGTGCCGGCAGACCTTTCATGGAACACGCGGCATTATCCGTTGGTACAGAAGTGTTTGGTGTGGAGCTCATGCATGCAAGATATCTTTGTCTCCTCGTCAGACGGCAGAGTGCAAAAGGTCACAGACCTCGTTTGTCCGCTTCCGGAGTCCCAAAACATTTGGCACTGATCCCCTCGCTCCTTTCTTTATTTTATACTCTTATTCCTTCAGGGCCTGCGGTGCATTTACAGCATTATTGAGCGCGGGGTCGAACAACAATAAGAAGGGGTGCCTTTACGCTTACAATGTGCGAAGAAGTAAAAGCGACAGCTGTAGCACATTTGTGCAATGTGGGCAAAATGGTTTCGCCACGTAGCCTGGGGATGATGGTATGTGACGAAGCCATTTCACCAGCATTGCGCAAACGTGTTACGGCCGCGCTTACTTTTCTGCACATTGACGGGAAAGCTGCGCCGAAGCGAGCGAAGGAGGAGGTCTTTCCGGTGTTTCCAAGCAGCAAAAGGAGGGGGTGACGTTGACGTTCGGGAATGAGCGGAGAGGGGACGCACGCAGAAAAACGAGGCAAAGCTCCGAGGGGAAGGCGGCCGAACAGCAACAGGTTTTGGCAGAAGCGCATTTTACGTTTCGAGTTGGGTTCAAGAGGCAGCGACATTATAGCGAATTCGAATGGCAGACGCCCGTTTACGTAGCGGGCGCTCTCCGGCTGGACAGACCAAGGAAGCCTTGGCAGCCAGAAGTTGGGACGGTGCGACGACTGACGCATTCTCTCCTGCTTTTTCCATGAATTCTAGACCCAACTGCCAGCGTTGCAACATCCGACGGCACGACACTCCGGCCGACGCCGTTTGTTGCCACCTACGGACCACTTTCGACGCACGGGCGGAACGGGGCGCTAGACGCAGCCGGTCGGAGAGCCGTTGCGGGTACCGTACTTCCGCCCGGAGGAGGAGGAGGGGCACCCACCGGCCCTCTGGCGGGCGTTCTTGGAGGCCAGGCCCTGCATGAGGAAGCCAAACATCTTGCTGGCCGGGAACACCTTGCACACCCGCCGCAGGATGTCGTGCACCCCCTTCCGCACCGTGTCCTTGGAGTCCCCCGCCTGCACACAGAGGGCGCCCTCAGCACGCCGCCCGGGTATTGCACCCTAGCATCCACACAGATGGACCAACCTAGCGGGAAGACCGGGAGTTTTGAGGACGTTCCCCCCTAAAGGCTCTTTGCAGAGAGGAACATCCTCCAAACATTCCCAATCCAGCGAGTTAAACTTCAAATTATCGCGCATTTTCTGGCAATGGCCATAACAGGCTGTTTTCACCACTGGAAATTATGTTCATCGTTGTTGATGCTGTATGGTAAACCATCTGTAACTCGAAGTCATAAAAACTAGAAAAAAATTAGAGATAGGCAAAGTTTCAAAATATCCTAAGTGAGGAATTGAATTCCCGTTGCAGCAACCAGCCATAGTGCAAATGGAACCCTTCTAACCATCGCGCCGATAGACTTTATTCATATTTGTGACACCATTTATTGGAAATGTCGGAAAGATGATTCAAACGGCCTCAAAGACGGCGGCGCGTCATCCTTGTTTGGGGACACAATGGGTGGGGGGCCACTAAACGTGATGCATCTAGATTGCAGTGACTTACTCAAAAGCACTCTTCGTCTATCTGGCCGCCTCTGATGTAGCACTCGCATTGGAATTCTGAAATTCGCTGATCTGCACAAATCTCTTAAGACTTTGGGTTTTTTTTTCTTCTTGATCCCTGCACCTCTGATCCCTGCACCCCTACTGAACACTAGCGCCTTGAACACTGAAATCGAGAACCTACGCATTTGTATAATAAACTTCGAACTTTGCGGAAAGCATATTTTTAGCTCCCATTTCGTTTAAAAATACTTTTCCCTAGTCTGAAGTAAGAGATTCAACAAACACCATTTCGCTAGAGGCAATCGAACATTCGGCTTGTATCAAGTTTGTCCAGGTACGTTCCCGTCATTTCGCTTGGAAAGGCAAGTAGCTCTCAAGTTTTGCAGTGCACCTGGCCTACCAAAGCGGATATATTTAGGTCACATTTTAATTGTGCATCGCGATGCTCACTCAACTTGCTTGTGGATGCCATGCAAAAAGAAAAAAAATAACATAAAAACCGAACTGACTGCATATTTCTTCCGTTGCTTTTTTGTCCTCTCGGTAGCTTTTTAGCGCACACGGACGGACGCTAAAGATGTTTGTATCTGGACCGTCGCTCACGCATAATCAGATGCTAGAACGCCACTTTCATGGTCGAGTCTTGGGAGCGTTGCAGAAGTTTTCAGGCGGGGCGGAATAGCAGACGGACCAAGGCAAAGTTGAACACCGACGCGCAGCTTTCATGTCTGCATCTTACAAGCATGGCAGGCGATCAACAGTGGCAGAATAGCAGACGATGCCGGAGGCTGCCGCGCCATCTGCTCGCACGACTAGAAGGCGCTGTCAGATGCCAGACTAGGTGCACTGGATGTTGCGAAAGGGAGACACTATGATCCCGAGCACGTTCGTCTGAGCAGCCGAGCTAAGCCAATGGTGATGGGCGGGGCTCAGAGCGGGCCATGACCCCCACCTAAATTGCGTCTAAGAAGAGTAAATACTGCACGAAAAATGTTTTATTTTTGTGGAAAATTACTGATGAAACAGTGTGCTTCATTTATGCTTTATAGAAAGAACTTTCTCTTTTAACTTCAGTGTTTTGTGCCGAGCATGCGCTGCATAGGTCGCAGAAATGCGCGATCGGTCCCTAAATGGCAACGCAATCAACGGGCAAGTGCAGAAGGTGGAAGTCGTTTCTCAAGTCCGAGAATCCAATGGGCGACACCGGCGACACGCTTAGGGAAGTGTGGCGGCAAAGACAGCGGCGAATGAGAGCACCAGTGCGGACAGAGTCGCGGCCTGAAGTCGCAGACAGAGTGGGAGCGATGGGGAGCTTCAGTCGTCCCGCCTCCAGCTCGAGCTTCAGTAATGCTTCAGCATCTCGTGCCCCTGCTGCTACGTGCATGCGCAGCCAGAGCTGGACAAAGCATGCCAGGAGACGCCATCGAGCACATACTAGAGATAGGGTGGTCAAAGACACACCAGCGCCACAATATGCGCCCCTAAAAACAATTTTTTAGTTTTGTTCTGTAAATGTAAATAAATTCCCGAACAAGTGAGAGCTATCTAGATTTGTTGACAAAACAAAATTAAACCTATAGAACACCCCAGTTACACGTAATCAATCTCCCTGATACCCAAGTTCAAAATATCCCTCTTGAAACCATGGACTAGCAAAAACATCTCCACCTCCCCCACTAATGTGCCGAAATACCGCAGAATGTGACGCAGCTAGATGCATTCGCAGCGCCACTGTTTCTTGCACCACCATGGCCGGAGTCGGCATCACAATTCCAAGAACGAGACATTGCGGAATGAGAAGATGAAAAGTCGCAAAGTGCCGAGACTTTCTTCTGAAAGGCCCTATCTATAAAGCGCACCAAAGAAAAAAACCGAAGAAAAGAGAAATAAGAAAGTGCACTCTTGGCAAGAATTCTGGAAGCTTACAGAGCTCGCCTGTTTAGCGCATGCTAGGAGTAGAGTGGACCGCTGGTCATTGGCCGGAACCGTAACCTTTCAGAGTCCTCGCTCCAGTGAGTGACGATTTGATGCAAAGTACCAACCCGCGCGTCTTGCAGAGTGTATGCGTCGTTAATCCCATGGGTCACATGACATTATCAAACGGAGAGCGAGCAACTGGTTGGAACGTCAAAGTTTGTTATGGAGAATGACCAGTTTTATACTGCAAATCTTACCGCTACTGTAACAATCCGGCAGCGTGGCGGCAGCTCGAACCATAAGTTCGACTAGCGACGAAATGAAATGAGCTACGAACGGCTAGCTCACCTTGAGCACGAGGTAGAGGCGGGAAGGAGGCAGCCTCCAGGTCGTGCATGCGGTAGCCGGCCTCGGCCAGGGCCCCGAACAGGGCCTGCAGGTATTCCAGGGAGGCGCAGCAGCACGCTCGGGTTGTGTCAAAGAAGCGCAGCGTCAGCCATGAGCACCCAGGTCCAGGTTGGCTCGCGTGCCCTCCAGAGCCACCCTCGCTCGACAGGAACCACTCACAGGAGGATAGTTCGCTCTCCCCGTGGACCCCACTCTGCCGTCCCCTTTCCTACTCTGCTCCGTTTCCGATAGACTCGGCGAGACCATGGAGGCTGCGGCCGCGACCCAATAAGGGCGTCAGAGGCGAGGCACGTGACGGCACTCCGTGGACAAGGCCACGGAGGCCCGTAACCGCAACAGCGTGGTCCGCGACAAAAGTACTTCAAGGCATCTTTTTATTTTAACGGCAATTGAAGTCACGCGAGTGCATCTCTATCGACACTACGCTACACTGACACGACACGGAAGAAAGACGAAGACATGTTACTTTTAAACGATACTTAATTCGGATCGGAGTCTTTACCTATAAGCAACGTGACTTTTGAATGATTGAACGATGCGCAGCCCTGTAATTGACCACATCCGCTCAACGTTATCCTGGCATTAGCATCCGCCACAGATTCAAGGTACAATTGAGCATAAGGTTGTCTCATGCACCTTCCCAAGGAAGCTCGCTACTCTCGCGGAAGGCAATGTTGCAGCGGTGGACGTTCGTCCAAAGTTGGTTGGTTTCGGCAGCGGACCACTCTTTGCCAGCAGACGACAGCCGGTTTCACCGGGCCCTCGCATTTGGCGCAGTGAGCACAACACGCTCGCGCGTGACGTGGTGTCGCGTGCCTACAGCCTCCGACGTTCTTATTGGGATCGCTGGGGCCGTAGTCTCCGCAGTTCGCCAAGTTATCGTGAAACCGGAGTTTAGAGGAGCCTAGCCGCCCTCGGAGCCGGGCACGAGAGAAGCCGGCAGACGTTTGGCACATGGGATCAGTCCGAGTCCATTTGGAGCACACTTTGGAGCAGCTAGAATTTCATTTTGGAGCAGCAAAAACAGCTGTTTTCATTCCTGCCACCGCAAATATTGTACGCTAAGATTAATCCATTCGCTAGGAGCACTGCACAGGCCTACATTTTGAGGCCCGGCCCGGCAGTGCCGACTGCTTTAGTCTGTGACCCGACAGGATGTCTACCTAGTTAGGCCCGGCCCGTACCCGGCGATGGGATGCCTACCTTATCAGGCCGGCCGGCCAGCCGGCCAGTGAGACGGCCAAGACGTGCCACCATCTCTTAAATTCCAAAGCTGCGATTGGTAGGTGTTGGCGCATATGATTCATTGTTAGCCTGCAGTAAAATCCCGAAGAGATAGCCCACCTAACATCAAGAGCAAATCGGGTGAAAATATGGAGTGGGCTAACTTTCGGTGTACAATCAAGAAAAGTTTATAAAAAATTGCTATTTTTAGGTTGTGTCCCTTCGAAGCTTGTTGGAACGAGAATACAGCGCAAACGAACGACGGACCAGTAGAAGAGTACCGTAAAAACCCGCGAATAATACAAAACATAATTTGAGGACCACGAAAAAAAAATTATCCGCGTATAATACGAAACAAAATCAGGACTACGAAAATATTCCGCGTAAAGTACGACCCTGGAAGTCTTAAGAAAAACGTTTATTTGCGTCATAATTGAACCTTAATCACTGTCATCACGTCCGTCAGACTCCTTGTCCGACGCCTCCTCCCAAAGGCAGTAGTCTTCAGTGCCGTCGAGCGCATTATCCCGCACAAAGCACGGCGACGAGCAGCGCGACGCAGTGAAATCCCCGGCGCGCGCCGACGAGTAACCCATGCCGGCTCGCCAAAGTTCTCATGCAACGGCTCGGTATTTCGGCAGGTGCCGCTTCAGGTTGCCCTTTACAAAGTTAGGGCGAAGTGCCGTTCACGTTGCTTCTTTACAAGGTCGCCCAGACTTGCCTCGACGTCGGCGAGCACGCCATTCGTCGGGCTCCAAAGCTTCTTCTCCGTTCCGTTACGCGCAAACAGGAAGCTGCTGCCGTCTCCATCCGCGGATACTGCCCTCATTCACGGCGAATTGTCGTCCGGCTGCCCTGTTGCGATGCTTCCGCCAAAAGACTTTCTTTTGAAGGCGGCGATTATTGTTTTTCGGCACGACGCATTGCCAGCACACTGACTTGTGGACGGATGGTGGCGCCTCAGTTTATCGTGATTTTAATGATGATGATAGCTGTTTTGAGCGCCTTATTGCTTGGACCGAAACTACGTCAAACAGCGTTAGATCGCGCCTCATCGAAGCTGAAATTGTTAGGACCGCGTATGTACGAGCGGCAAATTTTACATAGCAAAATTTAAAAAAAAAAAACCCTCGTATTATAATCGGGTTTTTACAGTATACAAAACACTACTATTACTAGTGGGCTATCTTCGGTGTTTAAAAGAATATAGCAAATCAAGCCAAAAATAGGGGTGGGTTATCTTTCGGGGGTGGGGCATCTCTCAGGATTTTACGGTAATCGGCATGAAAAGGTGCCGTCAAGGCGTTATGTGTCGGCATAAAAATGTGAATGTCAACAAGATTTAAATGGCACTCGGTCCAGGTGAAGAAAAGTTTCGAGACATTATAGAACATATACATGTCACAAACTCTACGCAGTCCAGTATGAGCTAAGGTCACAATGGATTAAACATTTTCAGTATTTGCGTGTTTGCCCAGAAGCCACTGTGCTACCCGGCAACGGGCTCTGGGGTCTGCACCAGGCCCAGTGCAGGGCTCTAGTGATTAGCCTGTCCATCGAGACATTGTCCACTTTGCCTTCCCACTTCTGCGCAACCTTTTCTTAGCACGAGTTGTACGGCAAGTTTGATTCCCTCAAACACGCAACTAGCCGTTGCGCGTGAAGTATACCAAATACGACAACGATATGCTGCAAATGGTTATTTTAGGTAGAGTTAAAGGTAAATGAAATATATATTCCACGGAAATCATGTTAAAACAGAATAATATCGAGCACCCCAGTTGATGTTTCCTTAAAGTCCTAAAGGTTGTAATAATGCTGCAATTATTAATTCAGATAAAAAGTTGCGGTGGCTTAGCTCGGCTATGCCAGGATATACGTAAGCGTGAGCTCATGCGCACAAAATGGGTACGCTATCAAGCGGCTCCGGTGCAGCGTCAGACTTGGCTACTGCGCATCGGAGGCGCACAGCTGGGCACGCAGCTGCGCCAGTGCGTCTGCCGCGGCTATGATGTCACGCCTCTCGGAGATGCGCAGATCGGTGAGGCGGGCAGAGCCACCCCGGCGTGACGACGGCGGCGGCGCCGGCCGGCAGGCGGTTTCTCGCAGAAGCTCTCGTAATGAGCCGTGCTCATTATGCGAGCCATGCTCATTATGCAAAGCGCGCGGCGGCAACGAAGGAGCCACCGCCGCCGCGCGTGGCTCGTGGTCGCGCGGCTTCCATAATGAGGCACGGCTCATTATGAGAGCCACGTGAGAAACTGCTCAACTTCGGCCAGTGTAGCTAACGCTGCACAAAACAAAACCTTCGTCATTTGGTCATTAACACCAATGTAGGATAATAACAAAAATCGACAGATTGATCGATACATAAGTCATTAGAAACAATCCAGTTGCACTCATTAAAGTTATTCCCAAGTTTCGATTTACTCGTGTATCCAATCAAGTTTTAATTTACTCAGTTCACTGTGCCATCAGACAGATAGAACTTATGTAAAGTAGCTAAACCAGAGAGACAAGATAAAGAAGTAAGCTTATAAAGAAGGCCATGAGGTGTTTGCAACGCCTCATGTTGAAGGAGTGCTTTCCTATAAGTATGTGGCTGTGCTGCGGCAAAGCACAATGCGAAATATTGCATCGTTCTTCGCTCCACTGCAGTGGCTGCACTGCAGTGGAACAGTGCGTGGTGAGACACAAACTCAACAAAGTTACCTAGCCCAACAGAACAGACCATGAGAATAATGCGTGACTTCCAAGTATGGTCATGTGTTTGATAGAGATCAAATCAAATAGTACACTAAAATATAAAAAAAATGTTTTTTTTGGCACACTTTATTTTGTTAACTTTTTCCACGTAAAAAAAAAAAGGAAGAAAATTGTGCAATATATTTGTGGTTATGTAATGTACCGGCAAGGCCGGCAGGTGAACTAAGCAGCCAGTGCTGCGAGCCTCGTGACAATCGCATGCCAGTAGTAGCTCAGGCACTTGTTCCTGGACCAAGAACCGTGATCGACGCACCGCCCATACTGCAAAGCTGGCACAGGGGTGGAACTCATGAAATGTACTTGGGAGCAGCCACGGGAGCAGCTGAAACAGCTGTTTTGGAGCAGGTTGGGAGCAGCTAAAACTACATTCTGGAGCAGGCTAGGAGCAGCTCAGAATCAGTTTTCATTGCACTTCAGCTTGTGTCTTAGACGAGCACGGGAGCAATTTCAATTGTGCTTAGCAGCACAGATGAACATGAGTGGTTAGGAACCTAGGTAGATGGGATAACAGTGTAACAGATGCGAAAACTTGGCCTTAGTGAGAACCAAAAAGCAAGTACCATATGTTTCTGAAGATAGTGTCCTTGATATTTTCTGAGTGGCTTTCAGCTGCTCAAAATGCAAACCAGCACTGCTTATAGCACAACCCACACGTGCTCGACATAGTAATTATATGTGCGAACCACGTGACGTGCGTAAGCAACGGACGTGCAGTTGCGCGGAGGAACAGGGCAACAAATTTTGAGTTTATCCTATTGTACAACTCAATATCGAAGCAGCAGACTACGATTAACGGAGTTGTCGTATTCGAAGCGATGAGCCGGAGCAAGATTAAAGTACGCCGAGCAGATCTACCGCTCGCGTGAGAGCTGCTGGCCGGCAAGGTTTCGGATCGGACCGCGTTTCAGTTCAATCAAATCACGATTTATCTTGCAGGAATGCGGTTCCAACTTCTAACGATGAAGCACTAAAAGGAATCTTTTGCTAATGTGTTTTCAACTGGCTGACGTCCGGAACCCGGGCCGCAGAGCCTCAGGCAATCTGACGCTTAACGACTCGACCTCACCTCGGCCGACTTGCTTAACCGCTTATGGTTGAAGAATAAGAATCCAGTCGCAGGTGATGTAGCGCTTGGAATCCGACCCCCGAGTTTTTCGCGCGCTTCCGACTCGGGATACACAGGGAAAATAAACGGAACAAAAAATTGCAAGGCCGACCAAGCTAAACGCGCTCATTGTTGCCAATCGAGTCGATAAAAATCGAAACCAAGACAAAATATAATTTTTTTTGGCGCACGTTGTGCGATTTGGAGCACAATGGCGCGAGGTATTGGCTGTGGCGCAGTTTCCGCAAAATGGCGCAGGATGGCGCAGACAAATGCGTCTGGCGCAAAATGGCGCAAATGGCGCAGCCGTTCCACCCCTGCTGGCAGTAAAGCTTTTATTTATCAAGTTAGATGCTCTCATTAGTAGAGACATGAGTGACTTTGTTCCAGCTCCTTGAAAGTAATGCAAGGAGCTTGTGCAACCTAATGCAAGGCGCTCATGCTTGTGGCTGTTGTTGTGCAGAGATTCCACTAGCTCACCATAGCACAGCTTTCAACAGAGAGGTCAAAGGGGTCTACGATACAAGCCGCAAGCCCGCCTCACGAGAGAAGGAACAGACCAAAGAGGACAGAATCGGCAGCCCAGTGAGAAGGGCATTGGACGAGGGCGGAGAAGGTGGGCCTCACCTCGGTGAGCATGTCCAGCGCCCTGAGGTGCATCTTGAAGTCGGTGCTGAAGCAGGCTGCCACCAGGTGGGGGGCCCAGGCGGCAGTCACCATCTGCTCCTTCAGCTGCTGGTGGAACTCCTCCCGGGGGACGTGAAGTTCCCCGCAGAGCAGCTGCAAGGCAAGTGGGTCAGCCTCCGACGCAGGACGATTAGGACCTCTCGGTTGCTTACGCTCGTCGTGGCCAGTTATCCAAAATCGCGGACGCTTCTTCCCTCTTTCAGAACATCGAAACAGTTAGCGACGGACTGACCCCGAGCTTGGCAATTCCACAAACGGTAATCAAAAGGGCGCCCGCAAAGGGGGGACGACTGTGGGTTCGTTCAATTCCTCTTTTAGAGGTCATCTATAGAGTTGCGCAATCTTGACTGGCACGCCCGGTTACCTAGCAGCAAATCTTGCCGAAACTTCTTGCACAAATATATATATGTAGTAACATCCCCAAAAAGGCAATTTCGGATTTAGGTTTCGGATATCTCGTCTACAGTCATTCACCGAATGGCAACGGCGGCTCTGGAGCACCTGGCCTCCAGCACACGGCATGCTTTGACCGCGCGCGCGCCTCAAAGTGCATGAAAGAACTAATTACAGCGGCTTGTCATAACAATAAAAATTGCAGTGGCTTAGCTCGGCTATGCCAGGATATATGTAAGCGTAAGCTTAGGTTCAGCTGGTTATTCTTAGCTTTCCTGGTTGTCTAGGATTAGCTTGATTATCATGCTTACTGCTGCTTCAATGACACACACGGTATATGCATTATGTGACTACTTCGGGATCCGATGAGTTACAGCTTCTCCGCTCTTCTTACTGCGGAGGAAGCGCCGTGTAACCGAGCTTTCGGTTGCACGTCAAAAGGATTTCCAGGTGGTCCAAATTAATCCTCAGTCCTCCGATGGAGCGTGCCAGATGCCCGTCGTTGGTTCGGCCGCCTGTGCGCCGTGTTGTTATGTATCAAGCAACCAGGCTGCCGCCCAGAACCAGACAGCGCGAGCCATTATCTCAAGCAGGTGCATGCGCGCGGCGCGTGCGTCGAGGGACTGACCTAGGCGCCATACCAGTCCTGCCCGTTCCGTCACTGCTCCCTCGCGCATGCGCCAGCACGGCTCTCCAGGAGCCACGGAAAACTGCTCAACCTCGGCCAGTGTAGCTTACGCTTCCGAACAACTTCAATGAAACCATGATGCCTCCCTTCAAGAGGCATCATGAGTAGATACAGAGCAATGAAAGTTTTTAGGTAGGGGTGGTGACGAGTCGTGTAGGGCAGAGAGAGGTCACCCTAGCCAAAATTCCAAGAGATATTTGTATCGAACCAATAGAGATTTCTATCGGTCCCATAGGAATCAATATCAGTCCTACAGGAATGTGGATCGGTCTCATGGGAATGTGTATCGGTCCCATAGAATGCCTATTGGGCCTATAAGAATTTCTATCGGTCCAATAGTGTGTGAATTTCAGCAGCCTCCAACGGTATCTGCCTGTTCAGATTAGGTATGGAGTTCCTCGGGTCAATCTGAAGGATGAACTCGAGGAACTCAAATATATCCAAACAAGTGGATCTTGGAGTCTCCGCAGAATCCTATAGTGGTGCCAAAAATGGGATGTGGCTACCTCTTCAAAATAAAAAAAGGCAACATATCGTCCCGTTCAGTCTCGGAAGTTAACTGAATCGCAAGATTGAAACTGTTCAAAGTCTTCTGAAAGTCATTAGCATTCATGTTATCTACTATTGCAAATGTGTAGGTCGACGTATCTGCGATACAATTTAACGGGGAACTGGACTCGGCAGTAATATTTTCTCCTTAATGTGCTTTATTACAAGATTAGCAAACAAAAACCAGGCTCTTATTCCCCTGCTGGCACGCTTCTCCGCAAAAGGAAAAAGAGCATTAGGCAGAACTATAAAAGCAAAATGGTATCATCTACACAGAGGGACCTTTGGGCCAAGAGGGTTTCGCCATCGAGCAGTGCCAACTTGCAATGGCAAGTTCGTTAGGAACATTTGTGAATAAGGAAACCACGTCGAAGGAAACCATGCTTTCATGCGGACCTACTGGACAAACTCCCGGGAATTCCGTGCGCAAAAGTTATTTTTTGTCTGTCAGGGGTGCTAGCAACTCTTAAAGGTATTTACGACGAGTTATATGGCGGGGAGCATCTGAAGCGATACAAATGGGTGTACGGGGCATCCTGGCTCGTGCACTTTTGGGAGGCCGTATGTCTTGAGTGCATAGCCGTCGGATGAGAACGGGCGGGGGTACAAAGGTCTGCAAGACTACCTTTCTTTCGGAGTTCACAGAGGCGATGAAGTAGAGACTTCAGTTTTTGCAGTGGGGTCTCAAGGTACCTTATTTACTCGCACAATGAACGCACCCCCAAGTCGGCTCTCAAAATTTTGACTTTTTTTTTCACTCACGTAATAGCGCGCTTCCAGCTCAAACATCAAAATTTTGACCCCGCGCGATGGGGAGGGGGTTTTCACGCGCGCGAAATGAGATGCACTTTTTTATCCTGGTGCAGCGAGGACCGGCGAATGCATGGGCGGCGTGGAGCAAACAAAACACCTTGCAAAAGGGCGTTAAAAAATATAAAGAAGATCAGACGGAAGTAAGAAAAAAAAAAAACATGAAGAGGAGCTTTTTTTCTTTTTTTTTTCTTACTAGCGCAGTTTGGATTTTGGGTGGGCGCGCCTCAGCAGGGAGATGAGAAAGAGAAGTGGAGAAGCCCTCGCCTCCGCAAAGCGAAACAAAACAACTTGCAAGAAGCAACAAAAAAAACAAACAATTCGAGGGTTATTAAAAAAAAAAAAAAAAAAGAGCTTTTTTGCTTGCCCAGTTTGGATTTGGGGTTGCGACGTGATACGTGCGCATGGGAGGTAAGAGAGAAAACGGCGAAGCCCTTGCCTAAGCAAAAGCGAAACAAAACAACTTGCAAGGGGCGGCAAAAAAAAAAAAATCCGCGACAGCTAAGAGAAAACAAAAAACAAAAAGAAAATCTTTTTTGCTCTTTTTTTTTTGGTTTGGTTTTAAGGTCACGCATTGCGCCCCAAAAAATAAAAGCGAAGCAAAAAAAAAAGTGCAAGAAAAAAAAAAGAAGAGGAGCATTTTTTTTTTTTTTTGCGCATCGCAGTTTGGTTTTGGAGTTGCGCGCCGCGCGTGCAGTCTCGATAAGAATAAGTAAGTTATCATGCGAGTTATTTCGGGGCAAAATTTACTTCAAGTAGTGACCCCCAACTTTGCATAGATTTTTCGGAAAAAAAAAGTGCGTTCATTCTGCGAGTAAATACGGTAGTTAGACAAAATGTGCGGAATAAACTCGTAGAAAATAGGGCGTCAACGGAATCCTTCCCTGCGGGATCTCACCTTGAGAGCCCGCTCGTAGGCGATCCTCTGCTCCTTGAGGGCGTTCACCGAAAGCAGGGGCCCCAGGTCGGGCTCCTCCTCCTTGCGGGGCTTGCCCGCAGACGCCGGCTTGGCTGCCACCTGGGCCCAGGCAGGGCTCAGCCCGCCACTTCCCCACTTTCTACGGGTTAAATCACATAACAAAAGGAATGGCCTCAACTTAGATCAAAAAGCGCTTCCTGAGCACTCAAATCCTAGCGTATTTCCGCTTAAAAGATACAATTTCAGAAAATTAGAATGCCCAAAGCTTCAAAATCAGCGTACCGTCCAACAAACCAATGTCCTATAGATGAGTGTACATCAGTGCAATAGCTGTAATAATTCATACTTCGGCTAATTCAACGAATTTCAAAATTTTGGTTGTCCTGCTGTTCCTAAAGTATTCATAAGCCACTTAATTCGAACGGCGTTTCGTGTAGCTCATACTTTGTTCTCACAGTCCCACTGAGTACGCCTCTTTCCGAGCACCAATGCACTGCAGAGAGGCAAAACCCGCGGAGCTTGGTTCCGTGGGTGTTGCTTCTCCAGCAGTTGCACCGTGCTAGGTAGAGAAGCACACTCAATGGGGCCCAAGCAAGGAAGCATGAGCCATGAAAACGCAGGCACCACGTGGAGATTCTATAGCAACTTGCGCAGGCGACGCAACGTGGCATAGGTCCCCGTCGCAGCAGCGTCCACGCAAGTTGCTAAAGCTGCCCTGCAGTACTGTTTTCATCGCTCGTGTAGTCCTCCGCTTAATAGTTCACATTAAACAAGGTAGCAGGATTTAAGCGAGGTAAGCAAGCACTTTGGTGCAGCAATCGCATCACTGCCTTACACTCCCCAGTCCACAAAGACTCTCGTTACCACGAAGTGAGAGTTTGTTATCGCGAGCAGATATATTCCTACAATCCATTCCTCGCAACATTCTTTAGTCGTGCCACTTGGGAAATTTGGGTTCCTGCAAAAAGTAAGTTGGTTAGAGTACATCAATCTCAAGCGTGGATGGAAAAAGCCAAGTCTATGCAGTCTGGGAAAATGAGACTCCATTTCCTGCGTCGGCATTTTCTAATAAACCCTCGCGGAGAATGCAACGGGGCGGTCTTTCGCTGTTCTCGCGGAGAAACCTGGGCGGACCCACTCACCCTGGCTCCCCTGGGGGCCCTTGGGGGCCGGGACCCCTGGTCCTCCTCGGGGAGGCGACCCCCTCGCTGGCCGGGGGCTGCGGGGGCTGCGGGGGGGCACTGCCCCCCCGCACAGTGGTCGCCCGGCCCTTGGGGAGCACCCTGGCCGGCAGCTGAGGACGCACCTGGGCACACCGACACACCTCACGTCCCGTCCAGGCACTCCTTCGCCCGGCTTCCTTTGTCTATTTGTACGCTGTGTCCCCAAAAATATATACGAAGATTTTTGTTTCACTAGCCGTCCGAACCAGATGCCAAAGTTTCGGAACTAAGTGTCGCCTTACCATAAAAAACTGCAAAAGCGGCCACTTTACACAAGCGCCCACTAGTATTAACATTTCTCGTACTTGGATATTCTGCAAATTATACATTAAGCGCCCACCCCCTGCAAAGTGCCGGCATCAGCCACGAATATTCGCCCCGTTGTGGCAGCCACGATACCGCCAGGGGCGATGAGCGGGAAAACTGTGCGAAAATAAATGTGCTTTCTCCGATTCCGTTTACCCTGCCTTGCAAGCTTGGCCACCATAATGATTTTTACTCATTTGACAAGACAAGTCTAGACTCACCCAGTTTTCAGTGAAACTAAGCTGGGCATCTCCCCGGTATATTACGGTAGTCAAAAGTAAGAAGCTACACATCTTTGAAAAACCGGAAACGACAGACAATGAAAAAGGGGACAACACACAAAACGCCTCAATTTTTCGTCGTCCGTCATCTCCGGTTTTTCAAAATGTAACATCAACCAGCTCGCCTGCCTACTCACTCTATCTCCAAAAGTAAGAAGCGATTTTCTGAAAATTTCCAAGGCAAAATGAGGTCCCTTGCATTCTCCGTAAGTGGTGCCATTCAGCTGTGTGTATTCGAGGACTCCCAGCTTCCTTTTTTCCCATTAGCATTTTCCGAAAATCACTTATAACATTTTACTAATATAATGGTTCTGAAATTTTGGGATCTGGTTCGGACAACTAACACTACATTTGGGCGGAGAATGAGCGTTCAGCAATGCAGAGGTTATTTTAATGCGAATAGCATTCTTTGGATACTTCACGCACTTTTCGTCTATGTATCTATCTATCTATCTATCTATCTATCTGGCTATCTAACCTCTTACGCCGCGGGTCGATAAATAAATAAAAAAGACCGGCGCCGGCGGGATTCGAACCGTTCACCCTTTGATCAGCAGGCAGACGCGCTAACCACAGAGCTATGAAGGCAGTCATTCAAAGCACTCTAAACACCTGTTTATATCTTTACCATCGCGCGCGTTCCATGCACGAGGGGCTCATTCCGCTCTCGTGAGGCTTAGCACGGCCCCTAGCTCACCCTCTCCCGCGCTCGGGAGAGGGTGATGTAGCGGCCGTGCTCACCCTCACGGAGCGGAATGGCCCTCGTGCATGAAACGCGCGCTACCGGTAGCTGTGACAGCGCTGTAAGCGCGTCCTATGGTAAAGATATAAACAACCGTTTAAGTACCGTTAGTTGAGACTAGCTGAGACGCCAGAAAGTCTGGTCGGTACCATTTTGAGTGTTTGTGCGTATGGCGCGTGCTTTGCTCGCCTTCCTAAGTGACACAAACGCACGTGCTGGGCTGCGGAGATCGTGCGCAGGGCTGTGAAAGTGTCAACAAATTTAGAATCGCCTCAAGAGTGGGCTGGCGTATCTAGAGTGTGCCGGCCACCTGACGAACGCGCATAACTCCGCACCGTTTGATGCTATTCGCATTAACGTAGATAATCATTCCCAAAGGATGGGTTCTGTTTGCAATAAAAAACAAAAGAAACTCATAATTTTTTTT
>JAZHYW010044994.1:0-29053 GCA_037355805.1 Ixodes ricinus | reverse complement strand
TTACCCAATCTAAACACATTTTCGGAAAGCCCAGGTTTTACTCCTTCCAGCATGCTGTTCGTTATATTTAAATTCAAAATAGCTATGAGAAAATGATGAAGGTGATGCCAAAACAAACATTCAAAGTTTCCGCACTCTCTAGTAAGGTGCTGTCGCATGTTACGTAAGTTACAAGTGGAGCAGGCAGTCCACTAAAAATGCAGTATTTGCATGTTGTTTCCACCGTGCTGGCGTGAGCTTCCCTAGCGTTAATTTAGCACCATCAAACTGCTTGTAGCCCGTCAGGCACAAGCTGTACTGCCCCCCCTTGTATACTACATTTGATGTCACGTTTCTCAGTGTTGCCAGTAGAGGCTCTCAGCCTCTCGAACCAAATTTCAAACTTCAATAATTATAACAATAAGGATATAATGATGCTTTATTATTCCGTGCCTCAGAATGACTAAAGTCCTGATATGAGGCACGTCTGTGATTATACTACTTGCACAGCATGCTCAAAGAAAAACAACATAGTTAATGAAAAGTAAACCAAAGCCTGCATGTTTGCATTTAAAGTGCACATAATTTGTAAAAGCATCTAAAGACGTATTTGGTGAAATGGCATTGAAAGACACTTGCGTGCGTGCTAATCGGACACACCTTCTCCCGAGAGCCAGGGATTGAAACGTTGAGGCACGTGACAGTTAACGAAACAACTAGCGGAATAACTTTACAAAAAAAATTTATTGTGGCTTGTTACTAACTTAGATCTGTGTATTAATGCATGGAACCGATTTCGAGTTAAATATTATACTCTGTATTGTACTTGGTGTTTAACGCCGTCAAAGTTGATTGCGTGAATGTGGGTTTGATCTCGCAGATCATTTGCACGCATTCTCGCACAAAGAAAACCACAGATGAAGCCACGCTCACATGCCAGTAGCTTTGACAGTGCTGTATACTAAAAATGAAATAGAATATGGTGACTATCAAGATTTCGCCGGAGCTCGCCTTTACTAATGTCAATGACAACCGCACGCTTGCAGACATTTACAGACGGAATCACAAACCAGCTGGTGGGCTGCTGGGAAGGCGGGGGCACCCTGGGGGAGGATGCGGTGCTGCTGCGCATCTACGGCCAGAAGACGGAGCTGTTCATCGATCGGTCGGCCGAGGTCACCAACATGCTGCTCCTGCACGCGCATGGCCTTGGCCGCACTCCCTGCACTGCGCCTTCCGCAACGGCTTGTGCTACGGCTACAACACAGGGCGCGTTAGACACCGCCCTCGTCTGCCACCCGCATATCTCCAAGTGAGCCCCCAACCAATCGATCAATCAACCAACAAGTCAGTCAATCGTCTGTCGCTCACACATCTCCAAGTGAGCCCCCAATTGGTCAATCACTGGTCTGCCGTCCACAAGTCTCCCAGTGAGCCCCCAATCAACCAATAAATCGATCAATCAGCCGTATGCCACCCACACGTCTCCAAGTGAGCCTCAATCAATCAATCAATCAATCAATTGTATGCCACCCTCACATCTCCAAGTGAGCCTGATCAATCATTCAGTCAATCATCTGCTGCCCACACGTCTCCAAGTGACCCCCAATCAATCAATCAATAATTTCTAATGTGATAGAAATAACAACTGCAAAAAACAAGGGCCACTTAAAGGAACACTTGCTACAGGACAACAGCTGTAACTTTAACCGAACTTTTATTACTTGAAAGGAAAGAAGGGAGAAAACAAATAACACGCCTCCATCAAATTACGTGGTGATAACAACAAAAGGCCCTACACATGGCCCTTATCGTCAAGGGGGTATTACTGGACAGTGCTTGTGCCACTCATGGTTGGGAAAAAAGATATTTCTTTGTTAGTGAGAGCCACAGACAGCTCACTGACACATCTTGTGCCTAGGCAACAAGATAAAGAAGGTCTCGATAATTTCGCGGATGGTCTTCAATCTGTGTCTCCAGTTGCAAGCACAGCTGTTGTGTCATCGCATGCATTCTTTTCATGGTCCTTATTTGTCTGCTGGTTCTTATCCTTGCTCACGTAGGGGTGGAAGCGCTATGCCATTGTGCGCCAATCGATTCTCGTTGTAGCATCCTGCTTTACGAGCAAACGCTGCGCCAAAACGACTAAAATATATATTTTTTATTGCTAAATTTATTGAAATATTTTTGTTTATTGGGCACAGTAGTTTATCGAGTTGTGTTTGTTTAGATAATTTGAACTCACAGAAAGAATGCACCATACCGATGTGATCGTGTCAGCATTAAAGCAGGTGACTTCTGTTTGTTGAAAACAGGTGCCAAGCACCTATTTTCTTTAAGGAGAATGACCATGATTTATTCCGGACCAGGTAATTAGACGCACTGGTCTGCTTTGTTTCATGGTCTTGTGTTAATGAGCCGCCAAGTGCCAGCGGCATGAGGAGAAAAGTAAATGATTTGATTGTTGTTCAGAAATATACTACTGTATTTGGACGAACATGAGCGGCACAGTAAGGTGTGTTTATTTCTTTTGTCTGCACCAGTGCCTTCGAAGCTAACTTGTTTGAGCGCAATGCTTTGTGTTGTCAGTGCCACAGCTCAGCCAACGACGTGTAGGTGTCTGATCTCCAAAAGGGAACATGCATTGGTGACTTTGTAAGAAGTACTTGGGCATCAGTTCGTTGTTTACTTGTTATATCTTTTTGGCAGAGTGGCACTAAACTTGGTCACGTGTACTCGAAATACTGTGCGCATTAAATGGCATGTATATAGGTCAACTTGCCTAAAAGTGTGCTGGCATGCGGTCACCTATCATTTAATATCTTGGGAAAGCGATAACTGCAGCTTTACAAGAATAAACATATTTTTGCTTTTTTTGCATGTCTAGGGTGTTTTCCGTAGCTGACACTGCTTCTATGCTCCTCATCCTTGTCGTAAACGTAACACTAAAAGCAATTATTAATTGTCTCATCTGTAAACTTTTTTTTTGTAAATGACATACAATCAAATACATGCTGTGGCCATCAAACACAAGCCAACGGAACTACTGAACGATGCAAACTCTGAACTATGGTGCTAGAATGCATCCAAGCAATTGACCTGCGAGGAAAACCCTGTTTTGTGGTCTTATTTGCAAGTTTTTGTCCATCAGATTTTTTCAAACCGATAAGCAAGCTACTCTATTCTAGGTGAGTCATGCTTGTTCTACTATGGGCTTAAGCAGCGTAGTGTAGGAGCAGGGATGATATTATGGAGTTTCAATATTTTGCATTTGTACTTTTATCATATAGAGTAGAATCATATGTTCATTTAAGTATTTTAATTAATTTATGTTGGCAAAACAGAGATTTGTAACATTTGTATTTTCTATTGATGAAAAGTCGTCAGTAAAGATGGGCTTTATTTCAAACCATACTATTGCATCTTGATATGGTTTTGTTTTCAGTAGACTTATAGAACTTGTTATTTGAGTTGTTAAATAGGCACACTGTTTTGTTTTCATGAGGCTTAAGTTCTGGCTCTTTTGTTGTCTATGTCTTCCATTGAAATCCATAAGATGAACCAACTGCTACCAGGACAGCTTCTCATTAGCTGCCAGTTCCAAAATTACAATCAAACTGCTCGCTTTTGATGCTATGAGCTGGATTGTATTTAAGGAAAAGGTATGTTTGGAAATGGCTCTGGAGCATCATATGGAGATGCCTTTTTGTTGTGCTATTTTTGTATTTATGAAAATGCGTCTGAATTAAGTTATAGCCACATGTTTGACCTGGGTAACCAGATCCAATATTTACTTGTACTGCTACAAAACTCTACTTTTGTGGTTCTTAAGCTCTTCCAAAAGAGCTATTACTGCTCCAAAGTTGCACCCAAGGGGCACCTTGCTGCTCCGCAGACTTGCTACAAAAGGCAGAAGCTCTCTTCCACCCCAGCTGTCATGTTAAACTATTACCAACTCGCCAAGTTCAACACTCTATCCAGTCTTGTTTATTTATTTTTTCCAAGGCGAGAAGGAACTTTCCTTGGTAGGTCCAAGGATACGTAAAGGCGCAAACAGTCGCCTGACAGGGTACCAATGGCCTGCAGGCATGCGGCTATCTGCGCACTCTCCTCCCAATGGTGGTTGATGGAAGCGTAGAGTCGTTTCTTGCTTTGGCTACTCTGCGTGTTTCTGTTCTGATCATAGTTGAAAGAACAGTGAACTCCGTTCCCCCAAAAGATTTTCCAAGTGCCTGGATAGGACATGTGCAGGGTGTCACAAAAGAAAATTCTACACTGTCTTTTTACCGCAAAAATAAACTGCATCGCCGAACGCTCATTCTCCGCCCAAAGGCAGAGCTAGAGGTCACAACCAGATGCCAAAGTTTCAGCCCGATCCGATAACTTAATCAAAAGTTATAAGTGATTTTCTGAAAATTTCAATGGGAAAATGGAGCCCATTTTTGCCCGTTTTCGGTTTCTGGTGCTATAGAGCCCCATGTGTTTGAAAACTCCGTCGGCCGCCATTTTCCCATTCAAATTTTCAGAAAATCCCTTATAACTTTTTGATTAAGTTATCGGATCGGACTGAAACTTCGGCATCTGGTTGTGACCTCTAGCACTACCTTTGGGCGGAGAATGAGCGTTCGGCGATGCCTAGTTTATTTTGGCGGTAAAAAGACTGTGTAAATTTTTGTGACACCCTGTACATGTCTCCAACAAC
Source organism: Ixodes ricinus (assembly GCA_037355805.1). NCBI lineage: Eukaryota > Metazoa > Arthropoda > Arachnida > Ixodida > Ixodidae > Ixodes > Ixodes ricinus. The sequence continues at coordinate 24,372 of JAZHYW010044994.1, read as the reverse complement.
CTTACCTGAAGAAGAAATTCTGGCACAATATTTATGTTGCAAGAATCATTTTCAGTTAGAGTAGTGCTGCAAATATTTGAATTTTCAAATAGTAGTCTCTGAGTAATACACCTTTCAAAAACTCGCTTCGATAGGAACTGCAATATTCATACTTTTCAAAGTGTCGATTGTGGTGAGTCAGAGCTGTATATAGAGAGAATTTGCCTCATTTATTCGGAAGTATAAGAGCAGTTGATGAGGTTCCATTGGCCAAAACGGGGTGGGTATGTTCCGGGCCTCTTTCGAAATTCGAAGCGTGCCAACCAGGAAGCTTCAAATTATACCCTGGTGGTGGTCGCGAGAAAGAAAATTAATAAGTGCATCGGAGTAATCTCGGTGACTGAAAAATATGGTGCTGGTGATGTTTCGATCACAGTCATGCAAAATCATAGTGGAACATGTATAAAGATATAGAAGATATAAAGCCGTGCGCCACTAGCAGAACTACCACTGTAATTCGCACTGTCAGGCACTGAAAGCCGGGTATCTGCTGTCTGAGGGGTCAGGTTCCGTGCGAGCAAAACAGAGTTTGAGCGGCACATCAGTTTCTTACATCCTTTGCATGATCATAGTCGAAACATCAGGTGCACCATATTTTCATCCATAAAGATTTCACTACATTGAACTCTACGTACTTCTTAAAACTGTTTCTCGCTAGCATCGCAAAGGGGATTAGTCGCTTCTGGTTGGCCAAGAGAGCATGTCAAGTCCTCTATCTGCGTCTGGTGCATGGCTGGCTCCGCCTGCTCCTCCCATTGACCAAACTCCTCTATAAACGGTGAGCCCCGTTGAGTGTGCTTCTCACCGAGCACCTGTGCACTGTGGGGAAGCAATTCATGCGACAGAGCTCATGGGCTTTTTGGGTATTGTTTCCCCACAGCACATAGGTGCTCGATGGGAAGCACACTCCACGGGGCTAACCCGCCGCGATTATGCCACTGTGTTAGGCGACAATGTTTTGACAACCCGCCCTCATCATTCGTGCTTGTTTAGTTGTTGCTCTTTGTCAAATTGGAAATTGAAGAAATGATATTTGCATATAAAGCAAGCAGATCTGTAAATCAGCTTGATTAGGATAGCCGCGACAATTTTGTTCTTTACATGCCACAGTCCATAAATATATCTACATTAGAATTAACTGAGCTTAGAAGTGGACAAGTAGAAGGCCAGGAATGGCCCTCATGAGTTCAGCTGAATTCGTTTAAGCATGTTGCACGGTAGTGAAAGGCTTGGAGAAACTATTCAATATTCAATGAGAAAATATTCGGTCAAAACCACTATTCGCTTCGAACCCAAAATCCACTATTCGCGCATGACTAGTTAGAAGTGATTCCAAAACATGTTTATATTTCAGGGTCAATGTCATTTTGTAGAAGTATGTTTCAGAATCGCTCGCTAACTCAGAATGAGTCTCGCAACATTTATGTCTTGCTAGAAATTGTTAAATTGTTTCAGTGAAAGCTTATCTTGAAGCAGTAAATATGTAACACTTCAATTAAAAAAAAAAAAAAGTTTTTTTCGGGGATTTATGCGACAATACTTTTGCTTCGGTTAACTCTGTTTTCCGATCATAGTTAAAGCGGCCGTGAAATAATTTTTGCCACTTGGGTAGCTTCTTTCTGATTTTATGTTCACCTCTTCCACACATACTAAAGGGACCATGGAACAATTAGTTTTTGCCTTGATTCTCTCTCTGCAAGTCATTTCCTTGATTGAAACAAATGAGGGCAACAGACATGTCTGAACATAAAATTTCTGACTGAAAATCAAATATGAATTTTGAAATTTGATTGCAAATCATACTAAAATATTTTTGAATATGAATATTTTACATTTATGGAATGTACGTATGAAAAGAAAGTTTTATTACATGAAAAGAATTTCACATCCTTGTATTAAGAAAGAAAAAAAAGGCAATGATTAGATGAGTCAGGTCAAACATGATATAACATGATAGGCAAAGCAATGACTACCTTATTTAACAAGAAACTGAAGCGGTTCTGTATTCGAGGAAAATTACCTAAATCGTCTTCATTTGGCCTCCTGGATCACAAACATCAAGATTATTTTTTAATTTGGCGCACGGAGGCTGCAGAGAATCATTTTCGAAGTACCACTGAAGCCACTACTTCCCCAGAGCGTGGCGTCATATCCAGAGTTTTCGAATCTCCACTCGCGCACCTTCAGCGCCTATCAAAGCTATGCATGTGCTCTCTTGCCATGTTCGAAAAGGTTGGAAAAGACGTCGTGACTGGTGTCAGTGCGGGGGAAAATACCTGGCTAGCTTGCAATTGCATGCGCTGCCCACACGAGCAACACACACTTGGCGGCCGAAAGATCTGGGTATGACATATCGAATTTTCGGAGGTTTTTCGTGTTTTCTCGCATTCAGTTACATTTTTGGGGAGAACTGAACATGATATTCAGATTCACAGGATAAAAAATACTCTAAAATTCACCTCTAACTCGTTTTTTTCCAGGAACCTCTTCAGCTTCCCTTTAATTTGAGTCGAAAATAGGCAGATGAATGACCCATACTAGTAGAATAGAAAAAAAAAAAAGTTACAAATCCCATCCTCTTCCCCCCAAGAAAAAAATCTTCAACAACACTAACATACAGTTTTTTTGTTGTTTTTTTTCTAGCACGGTTTATAAACTTGGGATCAAACTGTAATCATAACCATTGGTGGCTCTCCTACAATAGTGAGCTAAATTCCCGAGCCCATCGAGCCAACCAAATGGCTCCAAGGCTTTCAGCCGTTTCTCCTAGCACGCCAATGCAAAGCAGGGAAGCTTGACACATGACGACTGGCGCTGAAGCAGTGAGCTTGACATTGAAGCCCTAAAGCGAATTTTGAAGACGTCATTCATAATTTTCGAATTTTCAACGAACTCTAGAATACTTTTGAAGAGCAAAAGTGTGCCACGAGAACCCGTGCCATAGTTGACCTCTGAGCGCATGCCTCCACTCTATGCAGGCTGATAGCGCAGACCCTGGCTCGGATGCACTCGCTGAAGCTGTGCAAGGGGGCTCGCAAGGCTGTACCCTCCTTGTTTCCCACCATGCGGAAGTACCTCAGCCTCATTCCCACAGAGTTTGCAGACCTGGCGAAGAACGAAAGGTGACTTTTTGCTTTTTAGGTGTCTCATTGAGTATCTGCTTTTGAGTGATGTGGTGGAGGGAAAGGGGGGGGGGTTAGTGTCATTGTGTTGTGTTTTTTTGGAGTTTGACTTTGGAGATAGGCTTTTTTGGTTCCCGTGACAGGGAAGTATTTGTTGTTAAGCTGAAGGCTTGTGACTTTGACAAGTGGGCTTTGTATATTGACACATTGACATTGACAAGAGGTGTTTATTATGAGTGTTATCATTATACCCTTGTCTACCACAATTTTGGCAATCAAATTTATTGTTATTATTACTTCAAAGTTGATCTTCCTGTCAGTCTTCTTTCTTCTCGATCAGTTCATAATTTTGTTCCAAGTTTAAAGGTTATTTTTTTTTGTCATGTCATCTGCTTTTTGTTTTGTTCAGGGGAAGTGTTTAAGGTGTTTTGATAGCACTTGCTGGATTAGTCAGTTGATTAAAATACTCTTCCTCTTAGCTGTCGGTCCAATCCTAACCGAGTGGCATTCTCATTCTACAAGATATGCTAGCGGGATTAATAATGAGAGATATAGTAGTTGTCATAATTATGAGTTGGTTTCCTTTTTACTGAATGCTGATGAGTAAAAAAGCAGAAACCTTTCAGCCTTTCCGCTCTGGTGAAGAAGGAAGACCAGCGAAGCTGTGCTATGGTGGGAATGAAGTAATGGCCGGCTGCAAGTCGGCAAGCCAGAGGGGAAAGGCTCGAAAGGTGTTCGCCATCTATGAGCGACGGCGGCAGCTAGACAACTGGCAGGTAGCTGCCGTCGCTCGTAGATGGCGGTAGCTGTCCAGAGTTCTGTGTCATCAGGTCATTTGAGGACGCACACGATCCTGGGGAAACTAGCCCATAACAGCTCCGCTAAAAAAACTTAAAGTAGCATGAAATTAGCTTACCACAATCAATCGTCGAAAAGGTTTAAAAAAAAAAAAAGATGTGTTGCCTTTAATTTTGTTTTTCGCTTCTTCAGTTGTCTACGGCATTATGTTTTATTTATTTATGTTTGCTTCTGTTTGCTTTTTTCTGGACAAACAAATGTTTTGTTTGCGCCTGCCGATCTGCCCATTCCCCTGTGGCCTGTCGAGTAGAGAGAGGTGAGTGCGACGGTCATCGTGTAATTCCTAGAACAACCTTTCTGCAACCTGCTGCTTCCTTTTTACTACTGGCTCTTCTTTTGGATCCTCTTTCGCAGTCTGCCCGTGGTGGAGGGTCCCTGCAATGATGGCATTCCTTCCCTTTGGACTACCACTTCTGCTTTTACCCTTTGCCTTGTGCCCTTTTGCGCTTTGGGAGTGAGCGATAGTCGACTCTAGTCAGTGCAGCAGAACACTCCAGCTTGTTTGTTTGTCTCCGGGGGCTTATGCAAGGAGTTGGGAGGGGTAAAAGTCTGTCCATTGTTCTACTAGTAGTCTGTACCATGTCATGCCAATATTATATGTCTTGTTAATGGTATAGTAGTATCTACTGGTGCATTCAGTCCCCATCCCTATATTTTGCTCCTTTTACGTTTAGTATAGCCTGCATGTAATATATGTTATTGTAGCCTTTCACATGTGTAGCTTCCAAAACTTAGTTGTATCAACTAGCCTCACACTCTTAACACAATTTTTGCATAGTGGCGATTCTTATTAATGTTAAAGTTTACGATATCTAGGGTCATGCAAACTCACCATCAGTGTAGCAGGTTGTGAACCTTACCGAGGTTCACAAATGAGGGACTGCATAACTGTGTTCAGGAAGTAAAAAGAAAAGAAAAAAAAACAGCTTATATTACGGTTGATGCACTGTTTTCCCTAAAGCTGGGGAGTCAAGCAAGAATAATGGAAAGAACTGCCCTTTATGCTGAGCCCTAATCTTGGGACTCTAAAAAACAAGCAAATGGACCAACACAGATGTGTTTTCGACTGCAAGAGGGAGACTGCTTGTGTGCTGGTCTCTTTGTCTTGTTCCCTGGGTTACACTCGACTGTCACTGGTTTTCTTATTCTTCCCTCTGTCTCACCTTCAAAAGACATTGATCTCCCCCCCCCCAAATTTTTTTCTTTTTTATAAATGCCTACTAGATTGGACATCTGTCACAAAACAAATATTTGTGAAAGAAATAAATTTTTAGTGCATACATTAATGTTGGGTAGACTAACTTTGAGTTGGGAGCTACTCTAAAGCCAACGTTCTCGAAAGAGTACATTTCTGTAATTGGTCCTAGCTCAGCTTTTTAAAATGTCTCTTGGAACTTACTAAATGTTAAGCAAAAAGACTTTTCTTCATAAGTTTATTTTGTTAAAAACAAGTTTCTTGGGAGTTCAGTACGTGTTCCTTTAACGTGGATCGTGCAAAGGCTACAAGTGCGAGCAGGTAGCTTTGGCTGGCGCTTGGGCTGCTTTGGATCCCAGAGTGTCCGCGATCACAAGCAAGGAGCGTGTACTAATATCTCCGTCACATACTCTAGCGCCACTACTGGTTTAAAGCCCCCGGTGCAATGAGTGGCGTCCTCTCTTGAAGGTTCATGTCCTGCATCCCGAGCAAGCTGGAGCTCGAGCGGGAGGTTCGGATCTTGGAAGAGCACCTCTTGGAGTTGGGCTCGCCCGCCGTGTTCTGCCACAACGACCTTGCTCGTCAAGAACATCATCTACCAGGAGACGGAAGGTGTGTCTCCGGCAGTTGCACTGTTTTTCCATTGGTCGAGATCAGCGGGTAGGAGGAAGGCCGTGATAGAGTTGTCGAATTGTTGTTTAGTCTTTGTGCGAATAGCTGTGAATTGCTTCTTAGAAGTGCGGAATATCGGGTGGGACTGCACTTTTTAAAAAGCTGGGTATTAGGGGGAATAAATGAGGATGAGTGAAGAACAGCGTCGGAGATTGTGAATGTGTTTAGTTGAGAAACCCGAGTATTGATAGAAAATGTGTACCATAAAAATCCCGTAAGGGCGCCCACCCAAAATGAAGATATAAATGGTGAAAAACATAAGGGTATATCTTTGGGGATGAGATGCAAAAATTAACGATGAACACAAGGGTACCCTCCACAAACCATGTGACACGAGAACTGATACCGCAGATTGCGGTCATGGCTCATTTGCGTTTCACAACGCTCACAAACGCGCGGGAATTCGCTACAAACTCCCAAGAGCGATGGGAAAAGATACTGCGGATGCAGCGGGTTCGTGTTTCATGGTGCGACAAAGATGCGGAGTCGGGCTACAAACAACCGATATCGCGCGCGCAGATGGCGGACAAATAGTACACCTAAGCACTTCTTATGAGTTGCGAATGCGAAAGCATGCATGTAATTTTTCTGCACCTTATTTCGTCTGCAGTATGTTTGCGTCGACGGCAGATCGCACGCTCTCTTCGCCGCTCTGACCATGAGGTGGCAGTCGTTGAAACTGATGCAGCGGCCAATGGGGAGCCTCGTTCCTTGAAACTATGACGCATGCCAGGCAATGAGACCGAAGCCGAAATCCATCAGCTTCACTCCGCTCCTTTAGGATAGGGGGAAACTAGGTGCCAGTTGGCTAGACTTTTTGCTTGGTTTCATAGCTGGGAGCCGGCTTCACTTGGAGAAAGGAGTTAAGGTGCCGTTTGGCGCGGCTTCAGAGCTGATGACGTCGGGCGGGAACCCGCCTGCAAGCTCGCTTGTCACACGTATCGGTATCGTTAGACCGCGTGGTTGATGCCATTCCCGTCGTACACCTCTGCAATGTCCGACAAGAGTCACATCAACCGTGCGATCAGGGGGTAGGTAATCTGGAAATTGGGGGATGAGTGGGCAAGCTTCGGAATTTTTATGCTTACCGATATTTATTCAGAAAAGGGACGAAGCGACCTCTCGTGGGCAGGGCACGCTTACAGGATTTTACGGTACATAGCGTACATTTTTTTTTCTTTCAAAATTTCCAAACTTAAATTTCCTTTCAGACAAGGTGATCTTCATAGACTTTGAGTACGCCGACAACAACTACCAGGCTCTGGATATCGGGAATCACTTCTGCGAATTCTGGAGGTGAGTTTCAACTTTTTTGCTCTCTGCGTCGCGTGTCTGAATTGCCTCGTCATGTTTGATTCTGATCGCTGGTCACGTCATCGTTTGTCCCGTTTTCTTGCATCCATCTTTGGTCAACAAGGCGTGGCGAAGTTCGACACGTCGTTGTACCCCACTCGTGAGTTCCAGCTTCCTGGCTAAGCGCACTACTCATCAAGAGTGGTACGGCCTCGCAGGCCGGGGCCAAGTGGACGGACGCCACGACGTCCAGCTGCTCTGCACGCTCAGGTCAACAAGTTTGCCCTGGTGAGTTCCATCGCCGCCTCCTTCAAAGATTTCATGTCGCACTAGCTGCAAGACGACACAGTGCAAACTACGAGGGCTCCATCGGTCGCTCACATGCTTGAGTTTGCTTGGGACCTAGTTCAAGTGCAATCTCTTAGGATGAGAGAACGCCACACTACGCGTGCTGGCACCATCTACGAGGTGACCCTGACACCGCATTTCACTAGAGTGAAGGTTTTCTCCGGCATTTGCGAGACCAATTGTATATGCCGTTTATGAGATTATGGTCGCTCATTACATTGTATTAAACTTTACAAGATAAAAAAAAAAAAGGATGTGGGAAAAAGAAGAAAAAAAGAAGGAAATATACAGTAAGAAACGATTACCCGTGCCAATTAAGGCTACGGTTGTGGTGAGCTGTAGTTGGGGACTCTGTTTGCGACTGCGGTTTGAAAAGCTCTGGGCCTGCCCACACATTTCGAGCGGATTTGCGTGAACAACACTGGTTTCAACCTGTACATTGTCTGCACGTTAAATTTCTCCCCGTCTGCCTCTGCCGCATTTTATCCCGAATTCTCAAAGTGGCTCTAACAATCGCGCCGCTTCTCTTTCCATCTTTCCAGGCTTCCTGCATGTTTTGGAGTCTCTGGGCTCTGATTCAGGCTGCACATTCCACGATCAAGTTTGACTTCCTCCAGTAGGTTTCACTTTGCAACTCCGCAGCCCGTAATGCATGGGCTTATGCAAACTCGCGCGCAGTTGGCACAAGCCAAAACTACTCCTGCCGTTAAAGTTAATAAAGCCTCGTGAGTGATTTTATGCCTTTTGCTAAATGCACTGTTCTATAAGGAATTCTCGATGCTTGTTACATGTGGGGTGTGCATTAGGTTTTCTTTCTGCCTCTGTGCCTAGAGAAGGTTCCGATACCGACTGCACAGTTATCGTCGTTTAAAGCCATTAACTCTCGTTCACGATGCCTACCATCATCACGCATGTGGGCTTTGTGTCGTCGGGCACGATTGGGGAAGGTATTTTGGATTAATATTTGTGCTCAGTATAACTGTGCTTTTACATATATCTAGGGTTGTTCGTTTTCGTTTTTTCTTTTTTGTTAACGGCTATTTATGTTTGCTAGGTTTCATCTTTTTCCGATGATCATGTCCTCGTTGTCCTCCGTGTGCCTCGTTTAAGATTGCCCTTCCTCTTCTATGCCCTCTAGTTCAAAGCTCCCAAAGTTTTCAATGGGTTTTCCCATTCCAGAAATGATGTTATGGACATGAAAATAAAAATAAAACTCGAAAATAAACAACCCTACATATAGCAATAATTATTTTTTTTTTTTTTGCGTTGTCCCTTTTATTGCATTTTCACAAACGACAAGCGTAGTGCTTTTCTTTCGAAACGAAATGCAGGTTTGCTGTTGAGCGACTGGACCTGTATAACAAGCGGAAGACTGAATTCATGGAGCTGGAAATTCCTCAGAGGTCCTAGAAGCCTCGCGACGAAGCCGGCAGGCGAAGACAACGGGGCGAGATTACCTACTTTTTCTAGGAACTGTGTCGGGGCAAGATTTCATACTTCACCATCGCGCAGAACTATTGACTACGCGACCGGGATGGCCAATTGTTGTTCTCTTCTTGTTTACATAGTATGTGCGTCTCGTTTCAACAGTGTACCTCGGCGGCAGTATATTCGTCTTTTATGGGACCACTGCCCGTAAGCATTGTCCACAAACCTTCAGATTTCCTGCCCCTAAAAAAGTACTGGCAAAGGAACGTAGAGATTTTTTCTCGGACTTGAAAGTTGGAGTGACGTGGTCTCGGCCACAGTGCCTTACCTACCGCATTTTTTAGCAGGCTGACGTAAACTTCGCCGTCGGGTTTTTGCCGTCACCATTTAGCAGTGTCGCATTTCTATCTGTCCCCCAACGTCAAGTCCCAGTGAGTGCGTTTTATTTTAATTTGTATCGTTACCACGCCTAGGACGGCGCTTCTCAACTTACGCGTTGTGTTCGATCGAGAAGATCGAACCTCGTTGCAAAGTCGGCAATGTTCCCGATTCAATCCGACTGAATTGTCACACATCTGGAGGGACATTGCTACACGACACCATGTGCCAGAAACCTATTTAAGAACCTGAAATTAAAAATTCGAAAACGGTTGAAGAAAAAATAAATAAAAGTAGAAGCTCCCTGTTGTTTGAGCCCAAGGTCCCCATGAAATGTGATATAGTACATACCAAGCTTTCCCGGGCTGTTTCTCCGTCACAAACTATAGAAGCCCATATTGTCATACAGGACGTGCGACGTAGTGAAAGTCGGAGTTTGTTGTACAGTGCAGAGTTCTGTATGAATGTGTTGCGTCGAACGAAGACGTCAAATATTCAGAAATCCCAATGTTCGATACGCTCTCGGTGCAAAGGAGTTCTGTTTTGTGCAAGAGTATGGGCTGCTGCCAGTCATATTTTTCTAACGGGATTGTGGAATTTGAGCAGCATGCAAACCAGCCGCAAAAAAGTTCGTTACATTTTTTTCTGTTAATTATTTTAGTTGGCAGAAAGACTGAATTGAACAGAGGAGGGCGACTTCTATAGCACGCTGTCCCGTGCACAAAAGGACCACACATTTATACTCGTTTTCGCTTGCAAAGTACTTTCGCTCTAGTTTTGTTTGTTTAAACTGTTTTACATAGATATATATACATTGCACCCATATTCCTTTATTTTTTATTGTTTTCGAGTTTTTAAGTTGAAATACGTTATAGAGTGATGTACTTTATCCTTTGAAGATTTTGCAGAGAAAACAAGTGTGTCTGTACGAGTGTCGCCATGCTTCATTTCACTATACAAGTTGGAGCGCAGATTAAGGCTAGACGACAAGCAAATGCAGACGCACGCTAACCTCGAAAAATCATGGCGCATTCACTGCGCTCGTTGAAGTTAAGCCGGTCGGAGCGTGCACCCAGAGAGATGATGCAAGTGCGACGTTGCACTTTTGACGCTGTATTGGTCCCGCCGACCTGTAGGGTTGGTTGCGCTCAGACTTGGGTGAAACGAAGCACGGCAGTGTTGTTTTGTACCTCTACCGAGGAACGAGCTTGACCAAGCGAGATTGAAGGGCGACAGCTTTCACGTTCAGGTTTCTTTTCCGCCTTACGCGTGGTGTCTTTTAGAGCCTGCGTTTGTGAAGCGGTGGGCATGTGCAAGTTACTTACCTATGTGATCTTTAAACGAGTTGGCATTCCACGTTCTTCTTCGGCAGAGACGGTGATACATGCACCCTTAATCGGGTTTCAACGGAATTTCTATTCGTTTCCGAGAGTATGACGCAATTTACGGTTGGCTTTTCGGTCGCGAAGCTTGCAGAAGGGGATACGCTCAACCGAACAGTCCCAAAATGTAAGCCGTCGCATTGGTAACAGTATGGTGAAGTTTTATACTCGAAATATGTGGCAAAAGCGTGCAATAGCTTTCCAGGTCCCTGGACGAATGTTGCATTTAAACTTTTGGCTGCCTCAAGGTATTGCCGGAACAATTTACCCAAAGACGAGCCTGGCTAGAATGGAGGCATATGGCTTGTTGGCACTTTTCATGGCTGCAGAGCATATGGTCATAGCTTTCTATACTTCATTTTCACCTTTCTGTGGTGCTGGTACACTCGGGGCTGAGCACCTAGGCTTGAAACAAGCCTTGGCCGGACAGATGAGTGTATGCTCACAGCCGTGAGTATAAGGTGATCGAACCACCACACAAGCACACCCAGAATGGAATAACTATTTAGGCAGCAGGCAAACTATAAACTTCTTAAAAGCAGGTAAAGCCAAAGTGTGCAATAGGATTTTGGTTCCTATTTATACGTTTCTCGTGCTCCAGCGACTTCAGACTGGTGCTGAAAGGCACCAAAGCAGAGCATTTTATTACAAAACTTGTCTAGATTATGCAGTATTTTCGAGTGTGAAAGTCTTATGCGATTTCTTTTTCCCCAAAGTTTTATTTGTGCAACTTTGTTTTCTCTTTCCCAAAGATGTTGGCACTGGTCTGGAACCACTGCACTTTTGTCGAAATAAAGTGGTGCAATATTCTGAACCTGGGTAGTCTCTGCGAGAACACGGTGCTTCGAACAAACCTTCCGACGGGAGGATGCGTAAAGTGTCAAAATAGTTTTATTTTCTCGAGCCATAATTATCCTCAAGGTACATTGCAACATGCCATATATTTAGGAGCGGCACTGTCCCGCGTTTGCAACGAACGGTCGGTGTTTCTCGGATGTTTCCTCTCCCGCGCTACCCCAAAGAGCACGCACATGCACACAACATTCGCAGCGGTCGCATTTGCAAACCGTCTCACCACATTCAGATTGCGATTCGCACTAACACGCCACACCACGCTCAACACTGAAAACAAACGAAACATTTGGCTGTACAAAAGAAAAGAAAAAAGCTTGATGAGAAAGACGATTAAGTTGTCAGGAAAGACATTCAGGCATGCATTGGTGGATATAGAACCAGAAACAAAGATTGAAATGCAAGGTGAAAAAACGTCCAAAGGGGAAGCTTTACGGGGAAGTGTCTGCCAGATTCGCGCCAGTGACGGCGTGTGGCGAAAGAACTTGGCTCCTGCCCCGGCAAACAATGGAAGCAATTTTGTTTTCCAGTCTTTGAAATGGGAAAATAGTTTACAAGGCTGCCACGTCGATGCAAGCTCGCGGCTGGTGTCACGTAGACGGCTATATCTTGCGGCGCATCTTCCGCATCATTTCCAGCTTTCTCATCTGCTTCTGACGCAGCTCTTCCTCCTCTCTCTTCATGTCCTCGATGTCCTCCTTCAGACCGATCCTTGCGCTGTGGTATCGAGAAAGAAAAGCGGTTGCGATAGATTAGTGATGCGAGATCCGACTCATTTAACTCTAATGTGTTCTGTACTATTTGCAAGTTTATATAGGGACAAAGGCAAAATACTTGACATCTTCGCTGAAAAGACAGGTTTCAAAGAGGCAGTGTGTATTTTTCATTTCAGCGTGTGTTTCACACTGCCTGCTGATTGGGACATTCTTGCGTCTTTCCCAAGTGCCGATGATGGTTGCAGTCTTGCACTGTAATGCTGTCTGTTCTTTGTACTGTGTAGCCATTTTAATACTTCGAAACTGGAACTGTTTCTTCTGCTTTGTGCATTTTGACAATGCAGAATGTTAAAAAAAAAAAAAGAATGCCAGTGCCAAAATTTAGCTATGTTGAGGATGTACCTATCAAAGGTTCCATCAAACGTGCAGTTTTAGCCTAGAAGTTCTATACTAGAAAGGTGAATGCTGAAACACAAAATGCACACTGCCTGCGACATCAGTCCCTAAACCCCTCCCCCTTTGGTTGAAGTATGTAGAATGCACCTTGCTAGTACAAGCAAGCCCATTTCAAATACTTGCCTACTTTGAAAGTTCTTCGCAAGGTCCACATTGATCGGAAGTTCTGGGGGAAAACATGCTCATTGTCGAAATGCTTCTAATACTTAGCTGAAGCACAGGTGTGCTCACAAGACAGTGTAGTTTTAACCAAGAGTAGTCCCGGAATATTTGTAGTGCCCATTTGGTAATGGCATTGCACCAAACCTAAAAGCCGACATACAGTCGCCGACCAATTTTTCGGACGTCAATAATTCGGACTTGTTTGATATTTTGGACCGAAAGGAGGAACCGTGGGGAATGCCATCGAGAGACCGCCATTTTAGATTCTATGTTGGCTGCACATGGATCGGCTAGGTATGGCAGCGCTTTCTGCTGGCTTTTTTTTTTCTCTAGCTGCGCGCTATTATCATTATCATTGTTACCATTTTGCTTTCTTCATTCACCGTTCTGCAGTCGTGGAGTTGCGCCTCTCGTCTCATCTCCGTGAGTCATGTTGTCAAACTACGCTGGCTTGGACAGTCATGGCCCCAAAGTGTCGCCACAGAAGCGCAGAAAGTACTCGGCCATAACATTAGAAAAGAAGGTAGCGATTTTCAAGCTAATGCAAAAAGTGGCTGAACGCAAGTGGAGAAGCGCGAGTACTGAAGCAAGGCTTTTAAAGCTTGCTTAGACGTAATAAAGGCGAGTCTTTCGATTTTCCTGACTGCTCTATTATTCGGACATTTTTTTCGGTCCCTTCGAAGTCCAAAAAATCGGTCGGAAACTGTAAATAGGCTTTGGCCTGTCTGAAAATGCGCCGATGTAGGGTCCAATTTTACTCGAAAACAGACTCCCGGTGTGCCACGTAACTAAAACATACTAGACGTGTTCCAAAGGCAAAGAGAATTTGGACGCATTCACCAACCTTCTGACCTCCTCCTTCATTTGCTCCGCATAACTGGATTCCATTGCTTCGTCGTCGCTCGTCATCTTGGAACCTGGATGAAGAAAAACCAAGATTGACTTTGTGTTCATTTCTTTTCTCTCAGTGTCCAAAATATGTTTGCAGAGTGGGCCACAATACTCGTTACACCCTTTCATCGGCCGTAAAACCGAACTGCAGCGAGGGTGCAGCCCTCTTCACGATAGAGCACCCAAAACTGCCCCACAATGACGATTAAAGTAGTGACGTGACCATTTCCGTTACGTCTTCACTCTTTTGGCCATGTGCTGTCGAAGCGTCCACACGCCGCCGAGCTTTTCTGTAATCTGCAAACCAGTGACAGTTGGCACCGCCGCGCAACTCCGGCCGATTGCAATGGAGTCGACTGTTTTCGGCCACGCGATAGTCGAGAGGGCTCGCGTAACCAGGGCGAGCCCTCTCGAACTTTCAAACTTTCCAATTTTGAGGAACCCTTTCCGGTCTCGGCGTTGATACTGTAAAGCAAAGCAGAAGCCTACAGGCCCTCGGAATAATAATTCACATACTATACTCGCGGACAACTTTTCTTGGCATTTCCGGGGAAAGGAAGAGAGCCCGTGGCACAGCTATAATCAGCGCTCAAAATGGGAGAGGAGGGAACGCGTGTCTGTATCTTCCACTGCATTGCCAAGAAAAAGTTGTCTCCGAGTGTAGGGAGTGATTGGCTCGTAGTTCTGTGTCGGCGGGTGACTCGGATCTTCCGAAGTAGTGCTTTGACGGGAAAAACAGCCAAGTTGCCCCAAACGGTTGGGGGAGGGTTCTCGAGAATGTAGTTTGAGAACCCATCGACCAGGCTGTCGCAAGACGTCCACTCCACTTTTCGCCAAAAGCCATTAGTTGGAGATTTTTTAAGAACGCGTCGTCGCAAGAAATGTGAGAGCAGCAAACCTGCTCCTGTCGTAGCCGAAGATCTCTCGTATGTGCTTGGAGTAGTCGAGGTTCGCGGACTGCGGCGTGTCATCGATGAAGTCATCCATGTCGTCTTCTTCGTCCTCATACTCTTCGTCGTCTTCCTCCGACTCTATGTAATTACCTGCGCCAAAACGAAAACAAGTGTCAGCTGCACCTTTTGAATTCTGTGTTATAGTCCACATGGTGCTCGCGGCGTATATTCCTCTAAAGACTCGTCGCCGCACGAACGGAACGGAGCAACCGCATAGTTTTTCGTGAGTTGTTTATGCAGAGAGCAAGTCGTCTGCTTCTCGCGCAGGGTTGCGGTGACGTCAGAACAACGCCGAGCTCCGATTGGCTTTGATTGGAGAGATAGTGGGTAGACCTCAATGCTTGATGCCTTGGGGTGTACCCACCATTTTCTTTTTTTAATGCGAATAGCATTCTTTGGATACTTCACGCACTTTTCGTCTATGTATCTATCTATCTATCTATCTATCTATCTGGCTATCTAACCCTTACGCCGCGGGTCGATAAATAAATAAAAAAGACCGGCGCAGGCTGGGATTCGAACCGTTGACCCTTTGATCAGCAGGCAGACGCGCTAACCACAGAGCTATGAAGGCAGTCATTCAACGCACTCTAAACGGTTGTTTATATCTTTACCATAGGACGCGCTTTACAGCGCTGTCACAGCTACCGGTGCGCGCGCGTTCCATGCACGAGGGCTCATTCCGCTCTCGTGAGGCTGAGTACGGCCGCTAGCTCACCCTCTCCCGCGCTCGGGAGAGGGTGATGTAGCGGCCGTGCTCAGCCTCACGAGAGCGGAATGAGCCCTCGTGCATGGAACGCGCGCGCACCGGTAGCTGTGACAGCGCTGTAAAGCGCGTCCTATGGTAAAGATATAAACAACCGTTTAGAGTACCGTTGGTTGAGACTAGCTGAGACGCCAGAAAGTCTGGTCGGTACCATTTTGAGTGTTTGTGCGTATGGCGCGTGCTTTGCTCGCCTTCCTAAGTGACACAAACGCACGTGCTGGGCTGCGGAGATCGTGCGCAGGGCTGTGAAAGTGTCAACAAATTTAGAATCGCCTCAAGAGTGGGCTGGCGTATCTAGAGTGTGCCGGCCACCTGACGAACGCGCATAACTCCGCACCGTTTGATGCTATTCGCATTAACGTAGATAATCATTCCCAAAGGATGGGTTCTGCTGATTTTTTCTATGAGTTAATAAGAGTTTGGCGTTCTCACATCATCACAAACCCTGAGCAGGAAGCAAACAAACTTGCACTCCACATAGCCTTCCCCAACGTACTACGACTGATCACTTGCGGTATTAGGTCGGCCGGACGGCAAAAAGCGAAACAATACCTTGGGAACATTTGTAGCTTTTCACGCTCGTGGCGCAAGCTCAGTTGCAAAGTGGATGAATTGAAATAAAATTCTGTATCCGCTTCCGAATACTACTTTCTACGATTCGGGAGTACGCACAACAACGCCTAACAGAGAGTTCACATGTTTGCGTCCAAGTAATCACGTCGTATATATGTTTGTACAGCCAAAAGTCGGTCGGCCCCAATGGGCGTCTGGTGTCTCGGCTGTAGGTGGGAAATTTAGCCAGTGCAGTATCACTGCAAGCCTAGGGTTTTTAATGTGCATCATGCAGTAGCGATACACGACTGCACGTCGGTACAATGCTCATTTAGATCTAAACGGGGAAGGGGTGGGGATTGAACTTGCATCTAAGTTGTACTGAGTGCATCGCAACTGTTTGTGACTGCTTATGACAAGCTCTGGAAGATTCCCAATCTACGCATATTTCCTAGTTTTAATGTGTCACGCACAAATACTGCAAAGCCTAGTCTAGTTGCAAACAGATAGAAGAGTTCCAGGACCACCGCTAGAAGGTGCAAGTGCGCTCTTTTCTTGCAAGTGGTCACAAGCTGTCGTCGCGCAGTCAATCACACTTAAAGACAAATGTGTGAACGAGCCTTATTAAGTTCTACCTTTTACAGTCGCTACTTTTTAGAGGCAACCGGCAAGCGACAATTGGCAAACAGTTCGAGCGAGAGCCTCACCCTGCAGCCTGCGGTAGAGGTCCTCGTACTGCTCCTCGTAGCTCAGCTTCTTGGAAGCAGACGGGGCCGCCGAAACCTGCGACTTCTGCTTTTCCTTCTCCCTCTCCTTCTCCTTCTCCAGCTCGAGTTTGCGCTTCATCTTGAGCGCATGCTCTCTCCGCCGTGCCAGCTCCTCCGCGCTGATCCTCGAACTCGCCGACACCGCAGGCTTGTCGGGTGGCGCTTTCCGACGCTCTTCCTCTTTGCTGCGGCTGGGCACTGCGGTCTTGCGAATCTGACTGTCTGCCTTGGCCGACGAAGCAGACGATGGTTTCTCGCTTGCAGACGACGGCCGCTTGCTCGCGGAAGGCTGGGCGCTCGACGACGACTGAGTGCTTTTCTTCGAGGATGGGGGGTCGGACTTGGGGCCCTTTGGTTTCTGGGAGTATGCGTAGAAGGTGTCGGCGTTTTCGTCCTCGCTGTCCCTTCCTGCCTGCTTGGACGGGGGCCGCGAGGGCTGCGTCTTAAACGCAGTCGACTTTCGGGCATAGTTGAGCTGGGAGTCTGCGGACTTCTTACCGCTGCTGCTGCCGCCGCCCGTGCCGTTCTGCGACGAATGTGGTGGCAAAATTAACAGTTGCCATGGCACTTATACGGATCTAACCTAGTTTCAAACAATCTAAAGTGCAAACTTCCAGGTTACATACTACCGCAACAAAAAGTGATACACAGCATTATCGCTCAACAATGAAGCAGGGAAATACAGATTTCAACCAGTGCCTACTACATCAACAGCATTCCTACTGTACAGGGAGATTACATACGATCGACCTCTTCGTTGCCTGGGAGTATATATAGACAAAGAAACAGACAATAAATACCGTTAGTGATGAAGAGGTACATATAATAAGGGAGAACAAAAATATGTCAAACACTTTGGGAGGCAAATGGAATGCAAGCCAGTTGTCGGCCCAACTCTAAATTTTACCGCAAATTCCAGTCTTGCCGAGTTGCCCCGAAGCCTCCAGGGATCGACAGTGTGGGGACACACGGAGAAGACGACAGACAAACACACAGAAACACAAGTTCAGACGTCCCACGCTTTCAATTCTTGGATGCCTGCCCCAAATCAACCACAAACAACCCCAAAGACCACGACTTCACTCACCCTAAGGGCGTCCCGCGAGACCGACGAAGGCGCCGTCGGCTTCTTGAGAATCGAGCTCGTCTTTCCTGTGACCTCTGCGCCCTTGGACCTCCTCTCTTCCGCGGTTGGCAGCCTCTTCTCCCCGAGACAGTCCCGCGGCGCCTCTTTCTTCCCGGCGTCGGGCCGATTAATCCCAGGCTTCTTGGCAACGGCCGGGGGCGGGGCTGCCCTCTTCTCCGTCACCCGCGCCTCCTTCTCCTCGATCTCCTTCTGCTTCCGCGCGATCGCCAGCCTGCGCTCCGCGAGCTTGCGCTCCAACTCCTCCAGCTCGCGCTCTTCTTCCTCCATCTGCCGCTGTCGCTCCAACACTGCCCGCTGCTTCTCAGACAGCCGCTGCTTGTCCGCCGGTCCGGGCACTTTTTCCGAGGAAGACGGAAGTTTCCCGTTTGGCCTTGCGAGGTCGTTCTTTGGCGGACCGACCACTTCCTTCCGGCTCGGCGCCGCTGGCGCTTCTTTACGAGGTGGTGCCGTTGCGTCTTTCCGCTTGGCCGGCGGGAATTTGGACGGCACCTTGACGCCCTTCCGATGTAGCTCCTCCTCCATCCTCCTCTCTTCTCCTGCTTGGTGAGTGGCCGGTGCTCTTCCTTGGATGGCGGGGCCAGGCGTTCGATCGCGATTGGCTCGTTCTTTTTCTCGTTTGCGAGTCGCAGTAGGTCCTGGTAGTTGAAGGTCATAGGCGGGGGGCGGGAGACCGGCCGGGGCGCTGGGCGCTCGTCCTCCGATTTCTCATCCTCGCCGGTGTAGATCTCGTACTTGCGCTTGCGTGGCTTGCGCTCCTGTGGGTCGTGCTTCTGCACAGGCATGTTTGAGTAACAGTTGAAAAAAGTTTTCCAAGTGAATTAAAAAAAATGTTAAGATAAAAAAGGATACAATATTCACGAAGAGCGGGCACAGTGCTTAGCTTGAGTGCTCACTTGCAGATTCGTCACATGAATTCTGTATTTGAGCACATTGGTGATAAAGTCAAATACAAGACAGAATAAAACATGAAAGACTGACAAAACAGATGTGTTGTTTTGTCCGTCCTTCATGTTTTATTCTGTTTTGGCTAATTCTGTGTTACTGAAAAGCTGTCCTTCAAAACTGCTAGGTGAAATCTAGATATATATGCTACAACACCCTGACGTAGAGGTTGCAAGGAAGAAAACGCACACCAGGTCAAAATACATGTTGCTGGTGTTTTGGACAAGGTGCTAGAACTGTTTTCGTTGCGACGAGCAGCTATAAAATTACGAACGGAGAAAAATAATTACGATAAAAGGGTCGATTCGAATAATAGGGAGCGTCGATTCGTTCGGCCGCACGACCTGGAAATTTGGTGATTGTCAATTAATCTAAAAGTTGATTCCTCCTAAAACAGTTCTATTAATGGGCTACATCATACGACCTCACCTCGTGCATCGGTCGAGCACGTCACCTTTCCCCCAAAACCTAGCCCCAGGGCACATTCTGCACTAAAACACCTAAATATCCCAACTCCGTGACCCACACGGACGAGCGTCTTCCCAGAAAGTACGCCCCGGGAGCACTACAGGAACAAACCGAGCCTCGTAGGAGCACTTACGGCAGCGGCCTCGTCCGACCCCACCGGCTCTCCGGCGGAGGTGCGTCGTTTGCGCTTGCGCTTGTGGGGCTGCTCCTCCTCTTCCTGCTGCAGCTTGATGCGCGCCTTCATCCGCTCCACCTTGTCCGTGAGCATCTTGCGCTGAAGCTCCGCCTCCCGCTTCTGTCGAGCCTCCTCCTCATCCTCCGTCAGCCGGATGCGGCCGAAGTTGTTGTCCTTCGTGCGTGACGCCATCACCTGCGCGGCAGCCAGGCGCCGTGCCGGTCAAATAGACGGGTCGGACCCGCGCTTTTGCGTACAAAAGCGAGAGGCCAACGAAAATGGGCTAAAAAAAAAGGGAATGGCAGACATGCACCCATGTCACACTGGCGGCCGTTGCGGCGGCCTTGCCGCTGAACGGGTGCCTTCAACAGCAAACAGTTTGCACCATCGATTTTTTTTTTTTTGCTTGGCATGGACGGGTAGGGATGATTGGCAGGACGACGCAACGACGTCACGTGCAAGTCGTGTTTGGGCGCTCATCTGTGATTGCCGCCACCCTTTGGACCATCTTCGGATCGAAACAGCAGGTCATTGGCAAGTGCTCTGCCATTCGTCTTCTGTCGTAGATGCCAATACGGTCTACATATTGCACTATGAAGGTCCATATGTACAAAAAAAGAAAAAAGGACATGAGCCACACTACTGTACAAGACACATCAAAGGACATTTTTGGGAAAAGAAGACATCACTTATATGCTAGAAAATACATGTCTTCGGGATAATACATGAAACCTGCAGCACTTCGTCTCAGGACTTGTAGCTATTCTATGGAACTGCACAAAGGGTTAGAAAATGTGGCTGTAGATATAAATGAATGGCCTCTATTATTAGACTTTCATTCAGAGATACTGCCAAATAATACTCACCCTTTTATTGTGGCAAGTACTACTAGTAGTGAAAAGACTAAGTGCACAGGTGAGCTGGTGGTAGCTAATCTACTACTAGTAGTTTGATGAACTAAAAGGTCGGGAGTGCATAATATTTGTAAATATCTGTTCATTAGTGAAAGTTATTGAAACAAGGTTGGTACAGAGTGCGACAGTGTTAGCGCGAACAAGCGATCGCCGGTTTTTCCAGTTTTTCTCTTTGAAACCAAGGGATGTCATCCAAGTTATTATTGCTACGGAAAGAGCTAATTTAGTTATATAATGTAAGTGATAAAATTTCATGCTCGCTAATACTATTTAGAAGTAGAATGCGAAAATGCGCCAATGTTGTGTTCGCGCTAACAGTGTCGTGATGTTTTCCCCGTCTGTCTAAGGGATTGGCAGATGAAACAAATTTTTCCAAGAATAAATTCATACTTAGCAAAAACATTAAAAAGAAAAAAGAGGAACACATGTTTTAGCTCTTTAACTGTTTTTAGTTTTTGGAAATTTCCGACCCTCAACTGCTTAATTGCTATCTTCAAAATCAAATTTATTGCCTTCAAAATTATATTTCTGGCCACAAACGGAATGGAAGCAAAATTTAAATAAATTCAGTGCTTCCATTTGTTGGCAGAGCCGTAAAGTAAGCCATGAGCAAGCCTGGTTCGTCGAAACGGTCGAGTGCGTGAACCAGGGAAAGCAGACGAGCTATTGGGGAGGAGATCGAACAGTCACGCCTCTGGCGGCACGCTTCAGCTGTGGGGACAACAAACCGAATTTTCTTGTTTGTTTTTGATCAGCGATATCGATGGTGACGATTCGAATGGCCGCTCCTCGTGCAACCAAAGCACTGGTAAGAGTGAAGCGCTCGTGTCCAGACCGTGCATGGCGAGGTTCAATTTCTTTGTTATTTTGTGTTTGTAAACACCGGGCTGTGGGGACAACAAGCTCGATAAAGCTCCCCTATAGTTCGATCTCCTGCCCAATAGACGTCCCGAACGGTTTGGGGACGGCTCCACGCTGACGAGCTAGGCTTGTCCAGAACAATCAAGAAGCTAAGTTTCTGAAAATGTTTTGTTCTTCTTCAAGTAGGCTGCCTTAAAGAAAGAACTGGACAGAAAAGAAACAATTCATACTTACCTTTGCCCGCTTGTTGGACTTGGAATTTTGTGCCCGGAGTTCCAGCAACTTTTCTTTCTTGCGCATTTCCTCGATCTCTGCCAAAGAACCGAAATTTGAAGGACGAGATGTCAGGCATTCCAGATCTAGCCGCAACTGACTATACGTTCAGAAACCAACAAAGTTTTCTTGCGTACTGTGCGTCCCAAACATGGAACAAGTGCTCCGCTTGTCACCTATGAGCATGACGAGCAAAGATGTGTGGTTGAAGAGCTGACTCTGCTTTCACAAATTTCTTTAATTTTTTTTTACTCAATGTCTTTCACCGCTTTTTACCATGTTCAAGAATCTATCTTTGTTTTTTTTCTTCTTCTTTATATGGAAGTAGAGCATGCATGCAGACAACTTGCGACTTTTTAGCGCTCCAGAACACGTGCGAGTCAGCAACCTAAACATACAATGAGAGTAAGTATACTGGAATGGCATCTGTTAAACAGAGTTTCACCTTACGGAGGACCGCAGCAGATGCTACGAGCCAACCCAGCCAATCCAGTGCCGCAAAAGTATCGCAAGACTAAGCACGTCGCTATTCCGGTCTTGGAGTGGCTTTGACGGCGGCTCGTAGCGTCCTCTGTGCCACATCATAGGAAAGAGAGTATAGACCACTGTCTGCTCTGTTCCACGGGTGCCGCCATGTTTGTTCATGCCGACGCCATGACACAGTAGAGGGCTAAAAGGTATGTTTGGGCTAGTTGGTTGATGAGCATCATGGTTTAAAACAGTGTGACAAGAACAAAGTAAAGACGAGACAGACGACAGTGCAGTGCTGTCGTCTGTCTCGTCTTTACTTTGTCCTTGCTTGTCTTGCTGTTTTAGGCCAAGAGATACTAGGGGGCTGCACTTTTTTGCAAGACTTAGTCTTTTAGAAACCGTTTGCGCATATCGTACCGCATGAACGTCAGAAATGCATAGTCACAAAGCTCCAAGAACAACACCGACGTCAAAAGTGTCGTAAAAAGCAAAAATATTCTCTTATGCACAGCCCCTCTCTTCACAAGAGCCCGCGTTTTAGATTATTATTTCCCATTTTTATCGCTGGATGATAGGATTTCTAACACTGGTCTACACAAGTACTTTGTCGTGTAGCTAAATCACTCGTCCGGTTATTTATCAATGGCTACCATTCAGTATGGTTCACAGTTACACTTGTACGACTCCCTGCTTTGGCATTCAAAGTGAATGCTGGCAGTATAGAGAAATAAATAAATAAATAATAAGCATGGTATACAGCTGTCTTTGTGGCGCAGCGTAGGCGAAAACAGTCCGAGCAGGTACGTACGCTTCTGCTTCTCTTCCTGTTCCTTTCGCTGCAAGAAGGCACGGATCTGGGCAAACTGCACATTGCTCTTGGGCAGCTTTTTGGCCGGCGCAACCTCCGTGCTGTAGCGCTTGACAGTTGTCTGGTTCGAGTCAACACAAAGGCAAATCGTCAGAAGCCAGTGCCGGATGGGACACCAAGAAGACAACAAAGGCAGTGGACCACGTGTCATCGTGACTAATAATAATAATGGAAATGTTTATTTATATAAAAAAGAAAAGGATACATTCTCTTGATTAGTCGTGATGACTCTAGCACGGTTAGTCTACCATTCTATCTGTTGAGTGTGACAACTTCAATAACGTAAATTATATAAATAATATATATATATATATATATATATATATATATATATATATATATATATATATAATACAAGCCCGGAAAAAAAATGCATACCAGGTGCCACGCTGGGGAAAGACGCATCCCAAAAATTAAAATACTTTGTCTTTTTTACAAGGTTTCAGAATTGTTTTGCGGCGTGTGGTTATGAATTTACGGACACAGACACACACACAAAATGACAACGGTCGGCCTGATTATATTGAGTGTGTCGATTCATTCGGTGCAACGATCAAGTAATCGTGATGTTGACTCCACCTAGAAGCGCTCTAGCGATGACATTAAAGTTTGGGGGGTCCTTAATTTACATGTGCTCGCAACGGCGAGGAGTTTTCTTTCTCGCATTTCCCCCTTTGAGACAAAGCGCTACGTCCACTTCGATACAGCCCTGGCTTAGGCTAGCTCAGTCTGAAGCAGCTACACTCCGCGATTTGTTGCAGCCCCCGTGTCCCCTTCATTTGCGAGGTTTAGCCCTACGAACAAGATTAAATAAAATATTTCGTCTCAAGTCGAGTCGTAACGTCGTCCTACATAAACCGAGGGGCACGGGCAGCGACGAGACCGTGGAGCTCTTACCTCGGCTGCGGAAGCATTTCTGTTTTTCTCAGCGACGTTCAACAGTCGCCCAAAGTTCATCGTTAATTGTCTCGCTTGGCGCAGAAGGTGATGTTGGGCGGGTTTGGATGTTGGACCACGAAATATGGCAAATTTTACAGCCGATTTTTACACATACGCACCGAACTGGCACCAATGGCGGCGCGAAGCGACATTTGCCCCCTAGCGTTAACTGTCCGTTGTAGCTAAAAAGTGATAATCTGGGGCAGCGAAAGTATGCGGACGACCTGGTTAGGAATCATAAAAATTTAAACCGGTTATTTTATTTCTTGTTGACTCAGAGGTTTAGATTATGAGAGGTAATGTAAAGTTTTAGCGGTTTTAGCTGAGGAAGTGGTTGCCTGACCGGCTAATAGAGGTGCTAACGCACTCGCCGCCATTACAAGCTGGTTGGTTTCGGTTTCAACGTCCACGCGGCTGTGTTGGTATTTTATGTCGTTTTCGTTTAATTTTATGCTACAAATGTTTCCTTGTAGCCCACAACCAA